>SJYQ01001080.1:372028-392233 GCA_006410935.1 Redunca redunca | reverse complement strand
TAAAATCTTATATATGTATGGTATAACAAAAATTAAATTTTATATTCCTTTTTTACTGAGCATTATATATAAGTATTTTTAATATGTCAATTTTTACTATAATTCTAGCTAGGTTAATAAGAATGTTTGTATCAGTAAATACACCATTCTTAAAAAGAAATATATATATATATTTCTAAAAAAGCAACATTATTTCTTAAAATCTATTTTAATAACCTTCTAGGGCAAAAGTGCAAAACACAAGCAAACTATTAAAAAAAAACCTTATGTATGGGTATACTAAAATCAAGCCGCCTAAAAATTCAAGTAACAGAATAAAACAGCAATGAAACTCATTGAGGCTGCTCTGTTTCTGCCACTCCCTAGTGGCTGCAAATTATCTTGCATCAGTTAAACCCAACCACGCTGAAAATCCTTGCAACTGCCTATTGTACACACTAGACATTTATAGAATATTACCAACAAATATTTATTGTGTAGCTGTAGCCTTTTCTAATCCATTCTCCACACTATAGTTACAATGGTCTTCCTAAAATGATAATTTTATCAAGTCATGCCCCTTCTAAAAGTCATAAATGTTTTCCCTTATACCACAGGATCACATATAAGTTCCTTCAAAGGACTCTTTGGGTGACATGCCCTGGTTACTTGTGCGGCCTTACTTCTCCCCACTCCATCTGGACTTAGTTTTTCAACCACATGGCTCTAATTTCAGGTTCTCTGAACTTTTGGGATTCTTATCTCTACACATGAGCTGTCACTTCTGCCTAGAACACTACTTCCTGATCTTTCATCCTAACTTCTACTCAGTCTCAATATTCACTTGCAAAAAGGAAAGATCTTCATGGAGAAGAACTTCTTGGCTCACCACATACCCAGTGCTTCACTTCTACAGCCATCTCATGGTGGGCTACAGTACTTAGTCGCCCACCTTCCTCATCATCAGCAAGACAGGGACCAGTTCTCTGCCACTGCTCTGTGCCCAATGACAGCTAGAAAATGCATTATCTGTTGCATGAGTGAATGATAAAATGCCAGCTGTTGATATAACATCAGTACTGGGTTCTTGGAACACTACCCACAATAAGGATATATTTCCCACCCAAATAACTTCCTAGTTTGGGCATTTGGTTAAACTTGAAAAAGCAGAGTAGAAGAGTAGGTGACCATGACCAAATTACCTTACCTCTTCAAGCTGTATCTCCTGCTAAGGCTTCCCTGGTGGCTCAGACGGTAAAGCGTCTGCCTGCAATGTGGGAGACCCGGGTTCGATTCCTGGATCGGGAAGATCCCCTGGAGAAGGAAATGGCAATCCACTCCAGCACTCTTGTCTGGAAAATCCCATGGACGGAGGAGCATGATAGGCTAAAGTCCATGGGGTCGCAAAGAGTCGGACACGACTGAGTGACTTCACTTTCACTGTAAACTGAGGAACATTCACCATTTCATCCTGCGGTGTAACTATCCATTCACTGATAAAACCAGAAAACCTGCCATCATCCTTGTTTCCTCTCTCTCCTTCTACCATACCTAATCCAGTCCAAAAGTCTGTACCTACCTAAAAAGAGATATTGCAATCTATCCACTGCTCCCTATTTCTTTTTTTCTTTCCTCACAGATAATCCAGCTTTTCTATTGGGCTTTCAGGTATATTCTCCCATTCTTGCCACCATCCAAGTTATTTGTCACAGAGCAGTCAGAAAACCTTTATCAAACTATAAATTTAACTGTTGCTCTACTTAATCTCCCTCAATAACATCCCACTGCCCTATTAAATAATGTAGCCCTTAAAAATATCTCCAAATTCATCCCATCCAACTATACCCAAACAAAATTCCAGACATACTGGCCACCTTCCACATCTTGCATCATATCAAGCTTTGTCCTGCCTCAGAGCTGTTGCATATGCTGTTCTCTCTGCCTAGCACACTGTTCCCTTCATGTGTTATAAAGTTGGTTCCTTTACTTCCTTCAGCTTCAGTGTTACTTCTCTTCAGAGACATTTTCTCTGAACATGGTATCTAAATTGTTCCCTCAGCTCGCATTCCTGTTATTCTCTATTACCATGCTTTCCTTCTTTGTATTCAGCACATTCTCATGTACAGAGGCATGCCTTGGTACACAGCAACTATTTCCTTTAGATGTTTTAAGGAAAAAAGAAAAGAAGGGAAGCTGTACATGGGCAGAACATATGCAGTCTATTTTGATGTGAGCACAGGTTCCTTGTTTTCTCTAAAATTCACCTTCAGTCTGACATCCATCAGTTAAGCTGGATAAATGCCTTCTGTTCTGACTATTGTTGTTATTGCATGTTACCTGAGATAAGGCAAGGATTGATATAATTGAGTCAATATAAGTAGATAGCTATTACCTCAGAAAGGATGAGATATGATCATGGGGAAATGGAAAATAAAGTGCTTGACAGTTTTGATAAGAGAAACAAATCCAGGAAGTTCTGAAAATGAAGTGCCACTTAAGGGTGGTGGCATTAGGAAGCCACCTTGTGATAAGGCTTTGGAGGAAAAAAAAAATGAGGCAAAACAACATTTGAGCCCCAGAGACACGTGACTATAAACAGGAATAATACTGATGGGGATAGACAGAGGAGCAAAGATAAACCCTGATTATTTCACATTTCACATATGGTTTTTTTCCTAGAATTTTCCCTGTACAGAAATATTCAGCATGAAAATTGGAAATTTCATACAGGATGACCTAGAATGTAATCCAAATTTTATGAGTCAACCAATTCTTTTATAACTCCTAGGCCAATCTAATATTGCTGAATGTGTAATATTACTAATGTGAGGTCGGATAAAAATGCCAAGTAGATCTACTCTAAGGAAAATGTTTCCACTGTGCTTCATGAGAGCTGGATACACTCAGGTTCATTTTACATTTTTCACCTGAGGTATAATTTGCTCCCACCACTCAGCAATAAGCAGCTGTGTGCAATAAGCCCCATGTCACAGACGACATTAGACCATCTCCTGGGGTTTACAGGATGTTGATTCCTAAAGGCCAGATTTAACACTTCAGGGGGATATAAAAGCCAGCAAGCAACTACAGAAGGAGAAGTAATACATGGTGTTTGATTATTTGATGACTGCAACTTATTATAGGGATTGGTTACCACAGAAACTATGATCTGTAAATGGCCCTGATGGGAAATGCTGAAAAATAGTATGTTGTGCAAAAACTGAATTGACTCACTGAACAACAGAGATGAGTAGCACCACAGGGGATTACCTGGTGGCAGTTCTGGGTAGTAGTCAACAGGTTTGAATGTCTAGTCAAAGCACTAATGTCCCATTTGACAACCCTGGCCTCCACTGGAACACCTGCTATATTGGGTAGATTTTTTTTTTAAGGCAGCTCTGTTACAGAATTCTTTATATTAACTGAAAATCTACCTCAACTATTTATACCCATTCAGTATAAATAACTATAATCCCTAGAACCAACAGAATAAATCAAAATTGTCTTCTACATTCCTACAAACATTTGGAGAAAGCTATTACTGGGTGGCCCAAAGTGCATCTGCAACATCTTATGGAAAAACCTGAATGAACTTTTGAACAGCTCAGTGCATATGCTCATTTTACTTATCTTCAGATTAAACTGAAGTAGCTTATTCAACTGTAACCTTGACTGTAGGGCATGTTTAATGATCTAACCACTATCTTCTCAGTATATTGCTATCACTATATCTCAACAATCAAAGCCAAATGCATTAACCTAACATTAAAAGCCAACATATACACTAAGTGTTTTGCATGTCTTATGCCATCAAATCCTAATAAGGGAAGAACTATAAGTACCATCTTAGAATGAGGATATTGAGGACTATAGAAATAGAAATTCCCGCTAGAGGCTGTATAGTTAGAGACAAGTACAGGAATTGAATACATGGTTGACTGCAAAGCCTGACCCATGTCTGAGACTATTTATAAGCTTCTGGCAAGATGTGAGCAGAAGAGAGGGGAAAAGGGGGTAAGAGAAGTTTCTGAACATCTGTTAAATCCTAAGTATGTTATTTTCTATATAAACTGACTTGAGCCACCTATGTGTTCAGTTTAACAACTCTTCTCCAAGAAATTGAAAAAAAAAAGGTTGGGATGGGGGGCTGCTAAACCAGCAAAGTTGAGGATGGAGTTGTCCAATATCTCAGGAAGATGTCTGAACTTACCATAGTTACAAGGCCACTGGATACTTTAAGGGACAGAATTATACACTTACTAAAGTAACTTTACATTTAACTCTCATGATTGATATGTGTGGATGGATAGAAAGAAAGCCATACTGGAGGCTGAGAGCAGTAAAGTAACTCTGCCAACAGTCCAAATAAACTCTGCACAAAAGTCTAAACTAGATAACATCACAGGGAGTTGGAACAAGGTATATGAGTTCAAAACATGAAGACAGCCTATAGGATAGGAGAAAAATTTGCAAAATATATAACCAGTAACAGATTAATATTCAAAATAAATAGCTCATACAATTCAACATAAAAAAATTTGACTAGAGAAAGGGCAGAAGAACTGAATAGACATTTTTCCAAAGAGAAAATGCAGATAGCCAATAAGTCCATGAAAAAAATGCTCAATGTCACTAATCAGAGAAATGCAAATCAAAATCATAATGAAATATCATCTCACATCTGTCAGGATGAAAGTGAAAAGTGTTGGTCACTCAGTCATGTCCAACTCTTTGCAATCCCATGTACTATATAGTCTATCAGGCTCCTGAGGCCATGGAATTCTCCAGGCAAGAATACTGGAGTGGGTAGCCACTCCCTTCTCAAAAGGATCTTCCCAATCCAGGGATCGAAAGTCCTAATTGCAGGCACATTCTTTACCATCTGAGCCACCAGGAAAGCTGTCAGAATGGTCATCATGAAAAAGGACACAAATAAATGTTTGTGAGGCTGGAGAAAAGGGATTCCTCTTATACTGTTGGTGGGAATGTAAACTGGTGAAGCACGATGGAAAGCATTATGGAGGTTCCTCAAAAAATCTAAAAATAGGAATACTGTATTAACCAGCAATTCCACTCCTGGGTATATATCTGAAGAAAATGAAAACATTAGTTTAAAAACATACATGCACTACAATGTTCATAGCAGCATTTTTCATAATAGCCAAGGTACGGAAGCAACTTAAGTGTCCATCAACAGATGAATGGATAAAGAAGACGTGGTGTGTGTGTGTGTGTATATATATATATATATATACACCACAGAATATCACTCAGCCATTAAAAAAAAAAAGAAATTCTGCCATTTCCAACACCATTGATGAACCTGAAGGGTATTATGCTATATATAAGGCAGAGAAAGACAAATACTCTATGCTATCACTTGTATGTGGAATCTAAAAAATAAAACAAGTGAATGAATAACAAAACAGAAATAGACTCACAAAGACAGAGAACAAACCAGTGGTAGCGAGAGGGAAGGCAGAAGTGGCAAGGTAGTAGTTTGTATCTCTTAATCCTCTACCCTTAAAATAAAAATGCTACAAGAATGTATTATATAGCACAGGGAATATAGCCAATATTTTATTAAAAAATTATAAGTGGAACCTAACCTATAAAAATATTGAATCATTATGCTGTACATTTGAAACTAATATTGTAAATCAACTGTACTTCAAATATTTTTAATGTATAGAAACAGAGGTAGATACGTTTATAGTAAGAAACTGAGGAAGTTTTTTTTCCAGTTTTGTGTTTTATAATAATCTGAGGTCAATTCCATGGGAGCAGAGGGTGGGGGTGGGGGGGAATAGGAAGTTGAATTTGAGCATGGCAGCAAAGATTAGAATAGTATTTGAAGGGAATGGAGTGAGAATGACAAGGGAAAGGCATTCCTATGATAAACAACTTTCTGAGCCCAATTCATTTGTTGCCTGTGATATCCTCCACTACTTTCTTCTCATAAATAGAACTTAACATTTTATCTAAAAATCCTATTAATGCATTTATTATGATAAAATAGTTGCATGTTTATTTTCAAACTAGATGTTTCCTTCAATGCTAAATTCCCAATCATTCTCTAAAACATAGAGGATGCTCTTTTTACGTAAAGAAAGGGAGCCAGTTATTGATTCATCTAATTATACTGCAGTCCTACACTTCTCCATGTTAAAAGCCAAACAAAGTAGATTTTTTCATAAGTAAAATACAGAATATTTATAAAATCTTTTTCTAATAATAGCAAATAGTTCACATGAATCTGCCCTACAAATAAGGTCATTATGTCCATACTTTTTTTTCCATATGCCCAAATAACATCATTAGTATCATTAACAGAACTAGAATTCTGGGAAAGTCTTTAGAAACTATGAAATTAGCATTAAACTATGCATTATTGGCCCTAGGTGTCCTCCTTGTAGAAACTGAGCTTCTGCCATCTACTTACTGGCTGACTTGCCTTCTAAGGGTTGTGATATCTGAAAGAAAGGAATATGTATTTTTCTCTTCTTTTTATGTATACATAGCATAAATTCCTAAGGACCTGCCTAGAATGAATTTAAACTAGCAAAGAAATCTTTTCTTCATCAAAAATCCTTTCAACTATTTATTTTCTTCCAAAGTAGACTGATTTTGTATGTACTAGTTAATAGTTTATAAGCTTGGTCTTCCATGCTGAACACATCAGAGGCTTTCCCCCCTCATGCCCAGATTCAGTTTCATGCAATTTTAGTACTGCACCATAAGGAAAAGAATGATTTTTGAGCTACAACCACATTATCAAAACAGAGGAGCCTCCTAGAGCCCTAATTACCAGAATCAGAACGGACAATGACTATCTCCATTCTAGTTTTCTCTAATATTTAAGGGGAAAAAAAGATTAACTGCTAATATTGAGAACAATATTAGGTTAAAAATATGAATGCGCACCTACACCGGGCAGCAGCTATGTGAGGTACTGGGATGGTAACCAAGCTTCAGGAAATGTTATTCCCACCCTCCAGGAGTTGTACAGGCAAGTGGGATAGAAAGTACATGAGAGAACAAAATAGTTTATAAAGAGTTTTGAGCAGGAACTCAACAAATGCAGCTAGTTAATTTACAACAAGGTGTCTTCCTTTTTAAATTTCTGAAGATCAGCTTTTTTTCTCCCTTAACTTTAGTAAAGCAAATAAATTTGTCTTGGCTTTCATAGCGCCATATGGGTCTTACACAGGTGATAAAACATTAACAGATAACCCTCTACAACAAGCTTTAACTAACAACGTATCTAGAAGGGTGGGCACGCAGTGCCCGTGACTGGACTAGAGTCGGGGAGCTTGACTTAAGGAGAGAGAAGCGACAAACTGCCACTCAGGAAAACAGAGGGAGAGGCAGACCAGGGAAATGTGTGGGTCTTTCCCCAGGCAGGCAAGACTCTTACACATTCCCAGATCCAGTCCTGGGCCTCTCCGTCTTCTCTCCGCCTGTCACACAGAATGCGCTCCCTGTCCAAATCAAAACGAATGCTCCTTCTTCCCTAATGCAGAAAAGTTTCGGCACCTAATTGCCCTCCAGTGTCTTAGTTCTCATCTACTGCATGTGAACTGATGATGTTATTTACTCAAAGATATTTCCTTTGTAACAGGAAAACCTGATATCAATTGTTAAAGTAATAAAATATATTCCATATCAGTAAATTTGCATATATGTATTGTTGGACGTAGTACTATTTTGTACTTTCTGTGCATGCTAAGGTGCTTGAGGCATGTCTGACTCTCTGTGATCCTATGTACTGTAGCTCACCAGGCTCCTCTGTCCATGGGCTTCTCCAGGCAAGAATACTGGAGCTGGTTGCCATACCCTCCTCCAGGGGATTTTCCCGACCCAGGAATTGAACCTGTTCGTCTTACATCTCGTGCACTGGCCGTCAGGTTCCTTACCACTAGCACCATCTGGGAAGTCATGCACTGTTATTATTATAAATTATTAGGTAATGAACCGTTTGAGGGCAAGAATATTCCCAGTGTCTAGAAGTACATAGCAGATGCTGAAAACATTACTAAAAGACAATATTCCTCCCACAATTAGGAGGGTCAAGATTACTTATTTTCTGAATTTTACTGTTATTCTCCATAAGTAATCATACAACAGAAGATTCTATATGAAGTGGCTAGTTGATTAGGAGGAGAGATTTCAGCTTCACTTTACCATGAACACTACTCTTTTACTTTCTCTCTGCAGAATATTTTATAGTAAATGGAAACAGAATTTAACACTTCTCCAAAAATAATCCAAAACATGTAACAGTTTATTCACAGTCAATATGAAGATTTTCACCTTTTACACCTTTGATCTACTTTTAATTTTGAGTCTCCACACTAGACTAATTACCTCACATAGGTAACAGTGACTTACAACAGAAAGATGAACACTGTAATTGTTCAGGATGATGAGATAGGTGAAAAATTGACTGCATTTTCAAATCATTACATTAAATATTGTTAGATTAGATGGCCAACTATTACACTGTAAGAGATTAAAGTACAACATAAATTGATGAGGAAATCGTAATCTTAAAATTTTCAACAACAGTCTGGTATTGATTTTGATATAAAACTAAAAAGCTTACTTAATACATTTTTTACTCAATTCACTATTGCATGTATGCTGGGGGAAAATGCTATCTTGTATTCTATACCAACCCATTAAGTTAAAATGAATAAGGGTGGCATCTATTTTTCTTCTACTGCATTGTAGATAACCCCCAATACAAGAAGAAAACTAACAATGGGAGCAATTCATCAATCACCAAGATCATTTTGTCAACAAATTCTGCTTCCATTTCTAACTAAAAAAACAAACAAACAAAAAAAAAAACCTGTTACTTTTGACATATATAGATTTTAAACAGGTACCACAGATAAAAATTGCTAAATGAGTGGCTCGAGTAACATGAGACTGCAAAAATAAAGTCATTCACTCACTATACTTTAGCATTTTGTCTAATTATTTCATAATGATATTAAGCTGTAACCTGTCCTTCTGAAATGAGAAAATGCAGACACACTGTCCATCTCAGTTTCATCCATGTTGTACCATACATCCAATGAGCCTCCCTTTAGGTAGGTTCTGACTTGTGTATTTCAAGACAGCTGCTACAGAGTACCTCAAAATATTTCATATGATTTATTAATATAAACCTGAATCTGATTAGGCTGCAGCTTTTCAGTGAAATGACATTCACTTATTTAAACATGGCACTTGACTGGGAATATTTCTTTTCCTGTGTCATTTTTTTAAAGAAGCATTTTTTTATCAGGCTGTCTGTCATTAAGACAACAAATGTGTCCATATCACCAAGAGTAAAAGGCATAAATGCAATCAATCGGCTAGTTGCAATCACAAGCACGAACACCTTAGTCATGACGATGCCTACATGAATTGTAATGCTTGGCAGGCTGTGGGAGAAGTGTTTAAAAACAAGACGAAAAAAAGCATATGCACAGTATAGAGGTGACAAAAGTCTGGACATGCAGTTAGAGAAGAATTAAAAATACATGGCATAGGGAAACTTAACACTTGATGAGTGAGTGACTCAAAACTGCTAGGGTAAGACAGACTCATATACGTATCGATAAATGTGTTTACTTTACCTTCAGAAAGATAATTAATAATCTTCTCAACCTTTTTCTGTCTTGAATGAGTTTCAAGACAGAATAAGAGAAAACTATAGGCTGTTAACACATAAATATCCCCAATGATATCTGTAATATAATTATCCCTTGAATCAGCCACCTATTCAAAAAGTGTTAGGCACTTAATATGGACAGAGTATTAGAGTGAACAATGTACATATATATTGTCTCTAATCTTACACATTAAATATTATTCTGATTTTATAGCTAAGGAAAGTGAGACTCAAAATTCGATAAACATACTCAGTGTACCAGGCAAGTTCCAATCTCTACTTTTACTTTTCAGCCTCCAAATCAGGTGCTAACTCTAATCAGTCTAAGTCAATAATTCTCAAACATTTTGTATTTAGGAACCCTTAACATTTTAAAATCCCATGGACAGAGAAGCCTGGCGGCTATAGTCCATGGGGTCTCAAAAGAGTCAGACATGACTTAGTGACTAAACAATAAATAACAACATTTTAAGTTCTCCCAAAGCCATTCCTTTATATGGTTTGTATCCATGAAGTTATAACATATTAGAAACTAAATTTGATAACCTGGAACTTTTGTTAATTCATTTGAAAATAAGACTACTCATTACATGTCAACACAAATAACATGTTTTGTTTAAAATTATCAATATTTTCCCAAAAATAAAGAGTGACATTGTTTTACATTTTTGTGAATCTCAGGAGACAATTGGATTCTCATATCTCTTAATATTCTGATGTCTCATAGTTTCAGCAAAATTGCCCTGTACATTGATGTGAGAATGTTTTTTTAAAAAGGCAAATAAATTCTTAGTATTATTATGCTAATTATTTTGACCTCATAGACCCCTCCCCACAAAAGGATTTCAGGGATCCAGCAGCATTCCCTCAAATACATTTTGAGAATCCCAGTTTCCAAAGTATATTACTGGGTCAGGAAGATCCCCTGGAAAAGCGAATGGCTACCCATTCCAGTATCTTTACCTGGAGCATGGACAGAGGAGCCTAGAGGGCTACAGTCCATGGGGTTGCAAAGTCAGACACGACTGAGTGACTAACACCTTCACATAGTGTAATCTGTTTTAATGTTCCTTTATATTTCAAAGATTTGTATTTAAGCTTAATTAATAGTACTTTATGTTATTTTTCTAGGAATAAGTCTTTAGATCATCTGAAAGTACTGAATTGTTAGAAAACCTTACAATTCTTAAAATATTTGTTTCCATGAATATACAGTGATTATCTGAAAAATAAACCCACAAAGACAGTAATTGAGCCACATGGGGTTGAACATAGAATTTAGAAAATTGGACACACAAACACACTACACAAATATACAAAGCCATGTATTAAACAAAGTATAATCAGCTATAAACTAAATAGACTCAGATTCCTTTTTATGATAATTGATTCATTCAACATCTTTATGTTGATATTTGAAATCAGATCCAGAATGCTCACTTTTTAAACACAGAATTGAAAATTTACAGGCCTCTCTCGTGTGGTACTATTTTTGAGTAAATTAGTTATTTTTCTATATTCAGTTCAGTTACTCAGTCGTGTCCAACCCTGTGACCCCATGAATTGCAGCACGCCAGGCCTCCCTGTCCATCACCAACTTCCAGAGTTCACTCAAACTCATGTCCATCAAGTCAGTGATGCCATCCAGCCATCTCATCCTCTGTCATCTCCTTCTCCTCCTGACCCCAATCCCTCCCAGCATCAGGGTCTTTTCCAATGTATCAACTCTTTGCATGAGGTGGCCAAAGTATTAGAGTTTCAGCTTAGCTGGGGTTAAAAATCTTGACTTTAAAAAAAGAGAAAGATTTGACATTTTAACAAGATTTGACATTTTGACTCAGAAAGCACGTATGTACAAACCAGAAGATTACTCTCAACTGGTACAGTACTTCATAAACTGTAAACTCTCCATAAGCACATCTATGCCATGAGATTTATCACTAATACTTCAGGAAGATGTGGACCCAGACTGGCCCCAAAGTGGTACTTAAGTTTTTTGTTAAGCACACATCTATGTTTTTCTACTCAAAAACTGGCAAGATATAAAGCACATTTAAAATCTTTTTTAAATACTATGCAGAAACAATCCCTTTGAGGAAGCAATGCTAGATGGTACTTAAACAAATAACTCTTTTTTTTTTTCCAACAGTAACAATTTTCTTTAGATTCTTTTACAAAACCTCACCACACAGCATGAAGCATAATTTTCTGGCAAGCAACTATAAAGTAGAATTAACTATCCTCAAATGACTATGAAATTAAGTCAGCCATATCAGATTAAGATGACCATAAATGCAGTTTAAAACATGCTAATTTACATAGCCCCCCTAACTATGTTTAATTGCCACATTAAAAATCCAAAATGCATTCCCTTCGGATGCTGGTCTGTGCTTTTACAACTCAGAATTGTGTCAACTAAATTAACTTGCTTTGTCTAAATGTTGCATTTGGTTTTTTATCTTATACTGGGAGCATTCACTAGCTCTAGCTATTGTGTCTAAATATTTTTATTAAACAAATTAATGTAATTAAATCCATCAAACTGATTCTCCTAATGAGATGAGCAATGTGTTAAAAAAAAAAAAAAGACTCAATCTTCTACAACACAAGTTATCATGAAGAATTTATAGAAGATATACATAAATGCTATGTCCATTTCTATCTAATGGAAAAGACCCTGATGCTGGGAAAGACTGAAGGCAAAAGGAGAAGCAGGCAGCAGAGGATAAGATGGTTAGATAGCATCACTGACTCAAAGCATGTGAATCTGAGTGAACTCCAGGAGATAGTGAAGGACAGAGGAGTCCAGCGTGCTGCAGTCCATGGGGTTGCAAAGACTTGGACAACTTAGCGACTGAACAACAATCTTTAACCATGTTGGACATACTCATCTTCTCAGGAACTAGGAAACTGAAGATAAGCAAAGGCACCAGTCAGTGTTGGAATTACTGCTTTACCATTCCACACCACACACTTCCCACCCCCACACTCACTAGTCCCCATAAGCCATAAAAACCCTAAGCTTTTCACCCTAGGGCAGCCCAGACCCTTTAGACATCCTACCTCAGCTCTGTATACCCTTTTTCCCTGGCCTAGCAACCAGTTACTTTTTGATTCAGAGTACAGACCATTATAGAGAGGGAAATGGCAACCCATTCCAGTAACTTGCCTGGGAAATGTCACAGACAGAGGAACATGGAGGGCTACAGTCCACGGGGTCACAAAGAGTCTGACTGAATGCTGAGCACACACACATACACACACACAGAACCATTTGGTTTATTGTTGCTACACCCTCTAGGGGCTTCAAACTCTAGACAGAATCATTTGATTTGAAGACCCAGCTAGCTTGAACGTGGTTTCCTTTCCGCCATTTTGCCTACTACCATTTCATCTTCCCTAACTGACACCATGGGCTTCCCAGGTGGCACTAGCAGTAAAGAACCGGCTTGCCAAAGCAGGAGACGCAAGCGATGTGGGTTCAGTCCTTGGATCAGGAAGATCCCCCGGAGGAGGGCACAGCAACCCACTCCAGCATTCTTGCCTGGAGAATCCCAGGGAGGGAGGAGCCTGGCGGGCCACGTCCATAGGGTTGCAGAGCCGGACATAACTGAGCGACTGGGCCTGCACAGCACAAACTCCACCGTGAGGCACGACCTTCGTACCCCTATTCCCTTGTCCCTCAAAGACCAAGACACCACTCAGAGTTGAGGACAGATTTTTACTCCACCAGTTATTTAGGCAACCCCCAAGCATTAATCAAAGTATCTTTTCCCATTATCTGCCATATAGAGTCTTCAACATTGGCAGAGCAAAAGAGATAAAAGAAATTCTGACCTGCTCAAGGAACAACCACAAAGCGTAAAATCACCTTGGTTTCCTCCGTGACATGATACCCTTTGGCTACCATTAATGTCCAAGCTCAGTTAGGAGTGAGAAACCCAAAGCATCCACACTAGGTAGCAAACTGAGAATGATCTAGACAGACTCATTTCAACTGGTACAGTAGTTAGTTGCACTGAAAGCCTCGTTCAGTCAGTTCACTATGTGCCCCTATCCCCACAAGATCAATGAAAAGTTTTCAGACTAGAAGTAGTCTTCTCGTAGCCACTGGAAATGACCAATTCTAACAGTTAAGTCTTCTGGCCTTAGAGCAACAAGGGTAGATATAGTAAAACCAGGGAAGAAGGGCAAAATTCTTTTAAAATGTGGAAGATTAACGTGCATAAGGACAGAAACCAAGACAGTAAAGAAAGGAGAAGATGCTGTGATTTCTATTTCTTTTAGTCTTTTCTTCTTATGGGCTTCCCAGGTGGCACTAGCCGTAAAGAATCTGCCTGCCAATGCAGCAGATGCAAGAGACCCAGGTTCAATCCCAGGACTGGGAAGATCCCTGGAGAAGGAAATGGCAATCCACTCCACTGGGTCCCTCAACTCCAAATGTAGCTGCATTCTTTAATGAATGCCAAACAAGAAAGCTAAGCTAGAAAGCTAGAGCTCACTTCCTATACTCCCTGATAGCTAGACTTTGGCACATAATCCAGCTCTTGCCAAGCAGATGCACCAACAGGACTTGAAGTCAGAGTCAGAACACAGCATGGCAGAGCCCAAACTGACTACTGCGGCTTCTGCTATTTTTACTTGCAGAATCAGTCGGAGAGAAGTTTGATTTTTCTGCAGGATAAATCCTAATGTCTAGTTCTTATTTTCAGGAGTATCAAGAGCCAGGGCCAGTCATACATTTAACCAGTGTGAATCACAGCTGAGACCATGTGGTCCTAGAGACAGCAGTTGTGAAACTGTTGCTAAATAGGGCACAAATTGCAGTTCCCCAGCTGACCAGCCAGCTCTCGCAATAAGCAACCCCTATCCCGAACAGAAACATGCTCCTTGGATGTAGCAACAAATAAATAACTGAACCACTGCACATTTTCACCTCTTTGATACATAAACTAGTATTTACCCTAAAGTATAAAAAGTCCAACAAATATTTACTGAATGAATTTTGAAGAGGAAGTTGGAAATGAATGGAAAACAGGGAGGGAAAGCTGGAAAGAATGGAAAAAGATGGAAGATGGATGGAGATCTAGATTATTTTAAAGGATTTATAAAATACATATTTTCCTCAGGTTTAGAAATCTTTGGTATCATTACAACCACATTAATTAATAATATATTTGAATTTGTTTTCTATTGATTTATCTGATTGAGATAAACACTTGTTCAAAATTGCTATCCTATAGAAACTTATATTGTAATATACCCTATAATTTTAGTTAAATGTTTTTAGGTTAAGATTATAATTTTGTCATAAAATTACACATCTACAAGGGAAAAGACTTTCATAGTACACGAAGCTAAAATCAAATGCAGACAACATCAAAATAATATATATGCAAAAACTGTACTCTTATTTATTATGTGCATACAAATTATGAAGGTGTAATATAATGTTTATGACATTATTTTAAAGCTGCATTTCTAATAGTGTGGTTCAAAGATCTCTAGTGGTCCTTAAGAACCTGTTACAGGTTCCACAAGGTCTCTGTTTTCCAAGTATGTATCTATGCAAGGGTAGATTTTCTAAATACACTTCAAACAAAACAACACATTATGTCAGATTGAAGGCAAGAGCAGATAAGGGAACCCAGCTGTGTGTGTTAAGCTACACGTTAAAGATTTACAAAAATGTAAAAAAGTTCCACTCTTCTAAGTGTTTTTGTTTAAGGAAAAAAATATGTTTCATAGAAATATTTATATTAACATTTGATAGGTTTACTATTTTTAATGTTTTTCTTTTTAATTTTCCCAATTTTAATTTCTAATATGCTAAATATTGACAAATCTAACCCATGTACACAAAAGCTCTTTGGGGCCCTCAATTTAAGATTTTTTTTAAAACTGTAAATCAATTAGCAAAATCCTATAACACTGCCAGAAATTTTTATAGAAATGATACACTGAATTAAATTTAACCAGCCTTCTGCATGTATAAAATACTAGCAGCCTTTCTAATTCCTGTAGTAGAAAAAAACATGGTATTGAATACATGAGTTTAAATACCAGTTTCACAACTTATTAGCTGTGTGGACATCTGGTCCCTATCATTCTCACTTATATCAACATGACAAACTCAACAGTAAGCATATCAAAACTAAAATCACTGCATTTTGCAAGCATTCTTGAATGTTAAATTACCCAGGATTACACAGTGATTTCTATATAATTATATACATTAATTCAATTATCTGAGAGTGTATTTCATAGCTAACTCACTGTTCAGAGTTACACATTCTGCAGTAGCAGCTGCAGCATAATTAAGTAGCGCTCAAGCCATCACAAAATTTTTCCTAAAGTATCCATTTTATAGAGTCTCTACAAAATGCTTACGTGTTCAAATGAATGCGGTGATCCAAAGATTTCCTTCTCAGGAAAATGTCTGTATAGTCTAGGCATACGCCTACCTTTCAGTGAACAAGTGTTCATCTAAGAGAGNTAACTTTATTTCCTAAAACTGTTGAGTTAAAACTGAAGATATATATTGGAAATGTATTTCTTAATGAAATAGATGGGACTGTTTTTTTTTTCTAAACTTGTTTATAGGCCTCTGGATATTAAATATTGGTAGTATGAAATAACCTTACATATCAATTTTCTTTCCATTTTCTCCTTATGAAACGATGGAAAAAAACTTGTTCACTTAAATAGCTAGAAAAGGCAGCATTTTTATTATAGCAATATTAATTCTTCAAAAGCACATGATCATACAAATATTTTTAAGAATATTTAAGCTATCAGCTGATAACTCAAAAACACATAATCATACAAATATTTTTAAGAATAGTTAAATTATCAGCTGATAACTCAATCACATCTTCCTACAAGTTTCTTAAATACAACAACAATAAAAAATGGAAACCATCTGAGCTGCAAAAGAACCTGTTACCTAGGGTTTTTAAGTCATTAATTTTCTCCATACCAATAGTTCTGACTGATCCTCTGCTTGATGCAAGGGATACTTTCCACTTTGGAAAAATGCAGCAAAGTAAGAAAGGCACATGTGAGGCCTATCCACATTTCTTCCTGCTATATGAAAGAGCTGTTGTGAGAAGGCAGTTAATAAAAGAGAACATGCTGGAGAAACACTGTCCCAGGTGAACCAATTTTGGGCAAGACTATGGAGAGCTAGGACTTAGACATGGATTTCTTCAAAATCAACTATGTGTCCCTTGCAAAATGAACAAGTACCAAATCTGAAGACCTCAAGTTGAAAGGACACATTATCCTTTCATTCATCTTAGTATCTTAAACTAACTCCCTTTTCCCCATTCTCCCCACTCCCTCCCATTCTTTCTTGCCTCTCTCCACGGCAATTCAAAGCCAATTCACAATCACAAGAATATCACCTCTGTATTTATTATAAAAGTACTGTCAGTGGCATAATCATCACAATACTACATAAGATCTAAATCCTTGCTACTCCAAAGATGGTCCTCAGAATAGCAGTTGAAGTATCATCTGTGATCCTGTTAGAAACACAAATTGGGGGGCCCTATCAGAAGCCCACTAAATCAGAATTTGATTTAACAAAATCCACTCTGATTTACATACAGATAAGTATATAAACACTGACATAAGAAGGGGAGAAATGCTTCTTTGAAAAGTTTAATACATAGAAACTATTTTTCTTTCGAAGAAGTAATCTCCGCTTGTTTCTGATCTTAAGAATTAGGTGATCCTCATGTTTCTATTTTTGTCACCTTACTAGCACCATCAGTTTATTTTCTAAGACCATAAGCCTCGAACTAAATGTTGGCAACACATTTCTTCCTCATTATCCTCGACTGCAAGAGTGTCCTTACCTCCTTCGATCTATCCTCTCCACAGCAGAAAGAGTAGAGGTATATAACAAATCTAACAGGGCGCTCTCTTACTTAAAAACCCTTCAGTTCTCTCCAACTCAAAAAAAAAAAAAAAGTGGACACGATTATTTGGCCCCTATTTCCCTTTCTAGCCTCATCATGCAACCACTGTCCGTCACCTACCATATTATTTGAGCTCCCTGCATACACCATGTGGTAACTGTCCACAGTGCTATCCCTGGCTAGAATACCCTTGCCCTATTTATTCTCTGGCTAATTCTTAACTGTCCTTCAAGGCCCAACTCAGGTACCGGTTCCTCCGGGAAGCCTGCCTATGTGCCCACACACACACACACAATGGGTAAAGTTTATTTGCTTTGTACTTTCACATCACTTTTCATATTCAAATAATCTGTCCCCTTAAATAGACAACAACCTCCTCCAAGGACTAATAAAATTAATGGCATGAAACAGGTGGTGAAGATAGAGTCAAAATGAATAAATGAAATTTAATTCTTAATCATAGCACTGTAATAGCTGTTGCAATTAGCATATTTGTTTTTCTCCACGCTTATGCTTCAGTATTTTTATGGCATCTGATAGAATAAAAGCGAGTACATAACAATTTTTTAAAAATAATCTACCTCAATTCTTTTTTATCAACTTGGCAGGATTTGAATGTATATACAGAACGTGGCTATCTGTCTCCAACAAAACCACATAATTTGTCTTAGTTACAGTTTTTCTTTTTTTTTTTTCTTTTTTTGGCAATACAGCATGGTTTCCTACTTCCTGAACCACAGATTGAACCCAGCCCCGCCAATGAAAGCACTAAGTCATACTTACATCAATGCCAGGGAATTCCCAACTTTTTGTATTGATTAAATAATAATTGCAAGATCATATTAGATAGGAAGTATCAAACTAGGATGAAATGTGTACATATATTTGTATCTATGTATATATTTAGATACACTTAAAAATATATATATATTTGTATAAACTATAAATATTATATACATAGCATTTATTTCTATTAAAAGTCATATCCAAATCCTACTGGTTACAATGCTAAATCAACAGGAAATTGCTCAAGAAACAGATAAACTTTAAATGAGAAGGTCCTAACCTTTGTACTGCTGAACTTTAAATATGTAATTTAGTATAATATTAATATCCTGGAGTGACATTTACACAATTCTTTATTTCTTCAATTCCCTGTACTTCAAGATGGATGTAGAGAATTAAGTGATTATGTGAAACTATTCAGCTTCTAAAACACAAGCTGCTATAATGAGTATTTCATTTGTTGAATACACCTCACGTTCATCCTTTTCAATACCTGCCTGAGACAGGTATCAGTACTAATCCAGTTTGTTTCATCACACACTAGGGCAGCTACTGGATGTTGTACAACATGTCGGCCAATCCTGACACTCATGAGGAAAAGTGTCACAAATACATGAAGGACTATAAAAAACACAAAGAGAATGAAAATGTCATAGATTTTGAAGCATGTATCTTAAGTCAGAGAAACTCAATAAATAACCACTTGGTTTAAAGACAAAAAAAAGAATCGCCAACTGATTTAAAAACCACAATTAATCAGCTTACAAAGACAATAAACCTAGCATCAGATGCCACATTCCGTTTCTCACTCAAGAACCATGGTTCCTTGGAGAAAGAGCCAATTCCAGCGATGAGCAGCGACGGCACACAAGGAGGAGCCTGGAGCATCTTGTTACACCAGAAAGTACAGAAGGCTTCAAAGAACGAGAAGACATGTCACAGGGACTCAAGATTATAGATCACTGGGGGAGAAACGGGGAAAACATGAAGACAGAAACGGGAAAGAAAGGTTGACACAGCCTTTCAGAAGGTTGACAGAATGCTGAGAGCTGACTGAGAGAAGTGGATTGCTGCGGGCATTGGGATGTTATCATTTTACAACCTCAACAGTAACCCTGGGTTCAGGCAAGAATTATCGATGGATGCTAAGTCAAGAGGAGAAGTTTTTTATTAGGAACAGGATATATGTATGGCCTCAGAATATGTCCCCAAAACCTACTCACCAGCAACAAGGGGAGAAATTGGACAATACCTTGACCAGGTGAACACTGAGGGCTTCCAGATGTAGTATCTAGAAAGGAAATATCACTTTTGTAATATTCTGTCTGAGGATGTGAAACCTGAAACTAAATTGTGAGGAAACATCAGACTTAACTTAAATGGGGATCATTCTATTAAAAACAAAACAAAACAAAAAACTCTGTATTTTTCAAATATGTCAATGATATAAAAAGACAAAAAAGAGAAAAAAGCACTAAGAATTGATTCAGACTATAAAGACACATGACAACCAAACGCAGTATGTGTCCCTATACTGGATCTTGTACTTCCACAAGAGGAAAAAACAAATATTTACAAAGTACATTATCAGGTGCACTAACAAAATTCAAATAGAGTAAGTTAGATAAAAATTAATATTATGTTAATTTGGTCATATTAAAATATACTTCATTCATAGGAAATGACATTGAAATAATTAACAGCAAAGGAAGTCAATGATATCACCAGTTCACTTCACTTCAGTTCACTCGCTCAGTCATGTCTGACTCTTTGCGACCCCATGAATTGCAGCACACCAGGCCTCCCTGTCCATCACCAAGTCCTGGAGTTCACTCAAACTCATGTCCATTG
>SJYQ01001080.1:346287-369879 GCA_006410935.1 Redunca redunca | reverse complement strand
AGGAAGTCAAGAAACACCTGGAGTAACAGGCAAATTTGGCCTTGGAATACGGAATGAAGCAGGGCAAAGACTAATAGACTTTTGCCAAAAGAACGCACTGGTCATAGCAAACACCCTCTTCCAACAACACAAGAGAAGACTCTACACATGGACATCACCAGATGGTCAACACCGAAATCAGACTGATTATATTCTTTGCAGCCAAATATGGAGAAGCTCTATATAGTCAGCAAAAATAAGACTGGGAGCTGACTGTGGCTCAGATCATGAACTCCTTATTGCCAAATTCAGACTTAAATTGAAGAAAGTAGGGAAAACCACTAGACCAATCAGGTATGACCAAATCAAATCCCTTATGATTATACAGTGGAAGTGAGAAATAGATTTAAGGACCTAGATCTGATAGATAGAGTGCCTGATAAACCATGGACTGAGGTTCATGATATGATATCACCAACTTACTCTCAAAAGATTCTGAAGAAAAACAGGAATGTAAATGCCCACTCTGTATGTGTGTGTACAGTGTATACATAAGTATCATTAAACACAGACGTATTCAGATGCTCTCTGTACTACCCTTGAGACTTTGTGTAATTTTAAATGATTTCCAAATCAAAAGCTTTTCAAAAAAACAAAAGCAGAAGAATGATAAACCCAGTCCAAACAACATGAGAGGCAGAAGAATCAGACAGGGGAATCAGATAGGTGGATGTGAAGTATAGTATCTTCCATGACAGATGCATGTCTGTTTTCTTATTACTATCTTTTGTAACTACATATATGTTACTTATTCTCACATGTGTAAAGTAGCATATTACAAAGCAGAATAAAGGTACAATAAAGCTCTTTAAGTTATTTTAATAATTAGTTCAAAACTACTATAAGAATATGAGGAACAAACAAAGTCCAAGCTTGCTGCTAAGTCACCTCAGTCGTATCCGATTCTGTGCGACCCCACAGACGGCAGCCAACAAGGCTCCTCTGTCCCTGGGATTCTCCAGCCAAGAATACTGGAGTGGGTTGCCAGTTCCCTCTCCAATGCATGAATGTGAAAAGTGAAAGTGAACTCGCTCAGTCGTGTCCGACTCTTCATGACCCCTTGGACGGTAGCCTACCAGGCTCCTCCGCCCATGGGATTTTCCAGGCAAGAGTACTGGAGTAGGGTGCCATTTCCTTCTCCCAAACCACCCAGAAATCCCACTCCTAGGCATATAGCCTGAGGAAATCAAAATTGAAAAAGACACATGTATCTCATTGTTCATTGCAGGACTATTTGTAATAGCTAGAACATGGAAGCGACCTAGATGTCTATGGACAGATGAATGGATAAAGAAGTTATGGTATATAAACACAATGGAATATTATTCAGCCATTAAAAGGAATGCATTTGAGTCAGTTTTAATGAGGTGGATGAACCTAGAACCTATTATACAGAGTGAAGTAAGGCAGAAAGGGAAAGATAACTATCATGTTCTAATGCATATATATGAAATCTAGAAAAATGGTACTGAAGAATTTATTACAGGGCAGCAGTGGAGAAATAGACATAAAGAATAGACTTATGGACATGAGGAGAGGGGAGGAGAGAGTGAGATGTATGGAAAGAGTAACATGGAAACTTACATTACCATATGTAAAATAGATATCCAACGGGAATTTGCTGTATGGCACAGGAAACTCAAACAGGGGCTCTGTGTCAACCTAGAGGGGAGGGATGGGGAGGGAGATAGGAGAGAGGTTCAAAAGGGAGGGGATATATGTATACTTATGGCTGATCCATGTTGAGGTCTGACAGAAAACAACAAAATTATGTAAAGCAATTATCCTTCAATAATAAAATAAATTAATTAAGAATAAAATCTGTTATATGCCCATATACCAATAGCAAGCTATCAGAAATAGATTCAGAGAACAACCCTATTTAAAATTATATGAAAAAGAATAAAATACCTAGGAATAAATTTAACTCAGGAGTTTAAAGACCTATACAGTGAAAACTATAGACATTAATGAAAGAAATTGAAGGAGACACAAATAAATGAAAAGATACTTTGTGTTCAAGGACTGTAACAACTAACATTGCTAAAATGACCATACTATGAAAACCAATCCACAGATTCAAGGCAATCCCTGTCAAAGTGCCGATGGCATATTTCACAGGAATAGAAAAAGCAACCCTAAAATTTGTATGAAATCCCAATAGAACCCAAAGAGCCAAAGCAAACTGGAGAAAGAAAAAGTTGGATGCATCACATACCCTGATTTCAAACTACACTACATGCTATCCAAACAAAACAGTATGCCATAAGCATAAAAACAGACACACAGATCAGTGTAACAGATTGCCCAGAAATAAACCCAAGCATATACCGTCAATTAATTTATATCAAAGGAAGCAAGAATATACCATGTGGAAAGACAATCTCTTCAATAACTGGTGTTAGGGAAACTAAACAGCCACACGCAGAAGAACAAAACTCAATTACATCTTAAACCATTCATAAAAATTAACTAAAAATGGGTTGAAGTTCTAATCAGAGGAAAAATAACAATTTTGAATGGTGATGGATGCTAACTGGAGTTATTGTGGTGATCATTTTACACTACAGACAAATATTGAATCATGTTGTACACCCAAGACTAATGTGTCAATTATACCTCAATTTTTAGAAAACTTAAAGAATATGAAAAGCCCTCAGAATGAAGCACACCACAGACTAATAAATATTTTTGAAGTAATAATCAATTTGTTTTTATTCCACTGAGTTAAGAGCATAGTATTAATTTTAGGTCCACTTCCTTAATTCTTCTGCTTCTTCAATTTGGTAAGTCTTTTCCCCTCAACAAAAAACGTGTGTATATGTGTGTGTGTGTGTGTGTGTGTGTGTGTGCGCAGTGTAGTGTAACAAATAGTACAGTTAACAAGGTTTAATGTGAATCATTATATTAGTTACTAACATTTATCACTTACCAAGTGCCAGGCTACTAACGCTACCATGCTCAGTTCAGTTCAGTTCACTCACTCAGTCATGTCCGACTAGTAAGCGCTGAATATAGATTGTATCTTTTAGCAATCATAATCACTTATGATGTAGATCCTATATTTTTCACCACTCTTCAGAAAGAAAAACCAGCAACAGAAAGATTAGGTAACTCATGCAAGGTCATACAGCGAGCAAGAGTCAGAGTCAAAATCTGAACCCAGGAAATCTCATTCTAGACCTCATACTTTTAGACACCAGGCTCCACTGTGTTTTTGTTACCTTCCTGAACCTAAGTTAATGACCTCAAATTTATCTTGTGCTGAATATATCAGTAAAATCACCATCTAGTACTTTAAAACCAGTACTTTAAACCAGTAGGTAGAAAATAAATTATAGCTATTATTTCTATTCACTGTGGGCAGCAAATGCTGTATATAAAATTCAAAATCCAATGCTATCTTAGAGTTGAATTTCCTTTTGTCTTCCTTCCTCTGACCCCTCATGGTGGAAAAAAATAAAAAATTGTTGAGTAATTAAAATGCTACCAGAGACAATGTAATACAGAAAAGGTTTTAAAATAGTCTCATTCTATATACACTAGGTAACTCACATTTTAAAAATACTTAGTATGTTATTTAGAAAAGGCAGATTTTACTGGACGTAGAACAAGCTTTCCAGCATAATATGATCACTTGACAGGTGAAGTGAGCATCTGTCATTTAGTGGCAGCCTGGCACCCAGCCCCTTTCCTGATGTTACTCAGCTCTCTTTTAGGGAATCTTCTCCTTCACTATACCATCCTGATGGAAACATAAATCTAAATGCATGCCTTCCAATCACAGAAACCAAAGGTGTCCTTCAGAGGCTGCTCTGGGATCATTTCTATACAATTCCTGGTATCAGTTGGCCAGCACAAAACACAAGGTTAGTCAATAAAACACAATCTCTTGGGACTTGGTTTATTAAACAGACTATGTACATACCATGGAGAAGCAAATGGCAACGCACTCCAGTATTCCTGCCTGGAGAATCCCATAGACAGAGGAGCCTGGCAGGCTACAGTCCACAGGGTTACAAAGAATTGGATAAAAACTGAGTTACTAACTTATGCACATACCAAAGACTAGGTCAGAATTGATCCAAGTCAGCAACAGAGCCTGGGCAATTTTGTTGACTGTTCTGTTCCCAAGATCTTTGGATCTGGCTGATTGCTCCCTGTTTCAAGGAGAGGAGTCTCCCTTCAATCCTGAGAGCCTCCCTCAGTCTAAAATCTTCCGGTAAATTCCTCTTTTGATTTTAAATCAGTCTGTGTCTTTTGCTTGCAAAAATGACAAAAAAGATGATAACCATACAGAATATAAAGCCATAAGGAGATGAAATTATATAATCTTATTTAGCATTTCTTTAGATGACTTTTACTCTTTTCCATTAGTTTGGTATGAAAGCTAGCCAAAGAATACGAAGATCTAGATTCTAGTCCAGACTTTCATTAGCAGGCTTTAACATTTCCAGTGTGAATTCATTCATTCTTGATTTTTTTCCTCATCTATGAATAAAGATAGTTTGAACTGTAAGTTTTCTTGCATTCATAAAATGTTAACGTTTTGTAGAAAAGATCAGTCTTACTGACAACACCAATAACACAGACTTTCTTTACAGAAATTAGCACATGGTTGTAATTGTTGACTTCAGTATTTTCTATTCATTTTTAAATATTGTTTTTCATATAAGTAAGATCTACAGCAGTTTCTGACATAAAGAATAGGAATAAAATAATTTCAGACTATTTCCCTAAGGAAATGACATCACATCTCAGAAGATCTACCTATAAAAAATAAATAGGTTTGAAATACTATTACACGGTTAATACTATTATATTTTTAATATCCACAGGCAAAACAATACAGCTTCTACCAATTTTTACATTTTCTAATATCACAATATTCTCCTGAAATGTGCTTTCCTTCACGTTTTCAAATGTTGTATAAATACCAACGTAACCTAGAAGTTTCAAGTTCAAGAGAATAAATAATAAATGCTGCTGCTAAATCACTTCAGTCATGTCCGACTCTGTGTGACCCCATAGACGGAAGCCCACCAGGCTCCCCCAACACTGGGATTCTCCAGGCAAGAACTCTGGAGTGGGTGGCCATTTCCTTCTCCAATGCACAAAAGTGAAAGTGAAGTCACTCAGTCGTGTCTGACTCTTAGTGACCCCAAGGACTGAAGCCTGCCAGGCTCCTCTGTCCACGGGATTTTCCAGGCAAAAGAGTACTGGAGTGGGGTGCCATTGCCTTCTCCAAAATAATAAATAATTCCTTTTAAAATTTGTTGATGATTTGATAGACATATTCTGTTAAATGTGTATAAAATTGATTGGTGCACTTACTAAGGAATATATCCATAACAGTACCATCAGTTAAACTTTTCTAAAAATCTTCTAAAAGAGATCTAAAAATACTGGTCAGCCAAAATATTTTAAATTGTGTTAGTACTAAAACCATTGCATACATAGCAAAGTACTATTATGAATTCTTATAAAAATTACAAAGTAAAGTCTTCCCCAAAGCCATTCAAACCAAGGAGACTGACAATCATTAAGTCAGGTCTACAAGAAACATGATTATTCAATATTGACACTTATCAAGGGGTAACTGAATTTGAAAGGCTATGAGATTCTGGTCCTCTCATGAAGGTTTCATCTCCTTAAACCTAATCTTAGGTAGATTAAATGTTCCTAACTCTCAACACAATTCAACAAGGAATTCCAACTCAACATAATGTCATACATACTAGAAAAGAGATGGTATTCAGTGCTATCTCTCAAGGATGCAATTAATTCTGTGTGGGGGCATAGAAAGAGCTACAGAGAAAAGGTAACAGATTAAGCCTTTATAAAAACCTCAAAAATATGAAAATGACCTCAAAATATGAATAATAAACTCCTGTGTAGATAATGGACTTTGCAGCCTTTCACATCTGAGTTTCAACCTCAGTTCTACCCTCCTGTGGGCCATGTAAAATTGATCAAGTTGTTTAGAAATATAGAAAGTAGACCTTATTCTGCCAATAACTGTGATCTTAGGCAATTCCCTTCACCTCTCTAGGCATCAATTTCCTAAATCTATAAAAGAAATCATGAAGTCATGCTTTAAGATCTTTAACTTTCCCTCTGATTCTAACATGAGTCTATATTATATATTATAGAAATTCCTATCCTCTGTTGGATGTGTTCATTTAGCAACTATTTACCCACAATAGGTGGGTACAACTAAGTACCCACAATATGTCAGGCAGTGTTCTAGCACATGGAAGATGCCAGTGAATGTAATAGTCCAAAATCACAATAAAATTACAGAAAAAATCTATTGAATAACTTATAATTCAATAGATATTGAGTTATATCTATATAGTTTATTTGCTTTGTTGTCTCCCTGTTCACAATCATTTCCCTGTAAGTATGACATGTGTATTTAAAACAGTTAACACTGGTAAACAAAAGAAAAAACACAAACATTAACACAAAAAGAGAAATTTAAATGAAGATGAAGTATAGTTAGTAACACTGCCATCAACGTGATAGTTTCTCTAAATTCACATTCAATCAGTGAGCCTTAGCAACCTGACAAAAAAAGACAGTATGTTAATGAGCTCTCTAACCAATTTAGTATACAGCCATCTTTTCTTCCTCATTTAAACTATTACATAGTTTCTTAAGAGCTATGATATAACCAGGTAAGTTTTATTTAAAGATAAATAAGTCTGTATATGGCAAGCAAACACAAAAATCTACAATATCACTTTTTCAGATATTTCACTTCTATATCTGGCATTTCTCGCTTTTAGACCATCTATGTCATTACACAAGGTCTTTATTTAAGAATCATATTATCAGTTTTCAAAAATTGACTTATTCTTAGGTAGGTAATTTTAAAATTCAGGAATTGTCAGGCAGTTCCAGAAACTCAAGATTTTGTCAAAAGACAGGGAATTTGGATGGTGAGGTAGGCGGAGGGTGTGGATTGCCGAAAGGATACAAGATGAGATAAGAGCTGAATTGACCTCAGAATACACAGTGACTTGAGGAGTTACAGGGCAACTCAGTTGGACTCCTCTTCTGGGTCTGCTTCTTGCTTTTAAAAGTAAACTACTAGTTCTTTAGTATGCCTTTTCCTGTTATCTCATGGCAATGTTGTCTTTATGGCTGCTCTAGCCTCCTGGATTCTGCAGCCTACTTTCTCTTAGAAAATCTGAGTACTTCTACATCATTCTAATAACTGCATCCCTCTTCTAAGGAGAAACGATCCTACAGGGGGTGTGGACAGTACACCCTGGAACAGAGTTCTCACGTACAGCCCCTTCCATGATGTGCACCTCTGCCTGCCTTCCCATAGTCAGTGGTCAGGATAATGGGGTCACGTGGTAAGACACATCACCTCATGGCAAATAAATGGGGAAAAAGGGGAAACAGCAACAGATTTTATTTTCCTGGGCTCCAAAATCACTGCAGACAGAGAGTGCAGCCATGAAATTGAAAGACACTTGCTTCTTGGAAGAAAAGCTATGACAAACCTAGACAGCGCATTAAAAAGCAGACATCACTTTGCCAACAATGGTCTGTATGGTCAAAGATATGGTTTTTCCAGTAGTCATGTAAGGATGTAAGAACTGTGCCAAAGAATTTATGCTTTTGAGCTGTGGTGCTGGAGAAGACTCGAGAGTCCCTTGGACTCTCATCAAACCAGTCAATCCTAAAGGAAATCAACCCTGAATAACCCCTGGAAGGACTGATGCTGAAGCTGAAGATCTAATACTTTGGCTACCTGATGTGAAGAGCAGACTCACTGGAAAAGACCAAGATGCTGGAAAAGACTGAGGGCAGGAACAGAAGGGGGAGACAGAGGATGAGATGGTTGGATGGCATTACTGATTCAATGGACATGAGTTTGGGCAAACTCTGGGAGATAGTGAAGGACAGGGAAGCCTAGTGTGTTGTGCTTCATGAGGTCACAAAGAGTCAGACATGACTTAGCAACTGAACAACAACAATGGTGAGGCAGACCACTTGGTATTACATGCATAAGGAGCCCTTCAGAAGATTATGGCACAGTAGGTACCTTGAAGTTTCTAAGAAAGACACAGCGTGACTGCTAGGCACCTTCAACGGACTATTCACTATGTAAAGATACAGTCTCACCACAGACTATATGTTCAGAGACTGAACAAGTCATGTTCACAAAGTAAGGCCACTTCTTTACAGGCACAGGAAACAAGTATATATACTTGAAACTTAAAATTCAAAAAAAAGTGTGACAAAGTGGGTATGTGTTTTTGAAAAAACAAACTCAGCCTGGGAAACTATTCTTTAAAGAAAAACAAAAACATAACATATAAACAGAGAAAACAAACTGTAAAATCACTATTTTTAAAGATGAGCCTGTCAGCATCAAATATGCACTGCAAAGTGGCATGTCTTAGACTTCAGCTACTCAGCCACAACTGACAGTCTCCAAATTGTGCAGCTCAGAGTACATGAACAAACGGCCACCACACTGGGTGAGAGCAATCAGCCTGGCTGCTCCCCTGCTTCAGTGCTCCACTTTTACCAGTGAGGCGCAGCCAGCACTGCACAGCTCCTAGCCAGAGGGCTCTGTCCTGGCCTCATGTATAAAAACTGCAAGCCACTATAAAACTAAACAACTGGAACAACTATTACTACCATTTGCTTTATAATGATTATTTTAATAAAGTAAACGGAGGAATATAAAAGAAAAGGACACCCATCTCTCTTCTCTTTCTGATGGCAGGCAAGAAAAAAACACATCTGTACGGTGACTTGCTTGGCTTACAGGGAAGCAGATACCAAAGAAGGCGTCGAAGGCTACGGAAATGGGAGTTTACAGACCTGGTCAAGGCACTGATTATGACTGACATCTACCTGTCCCAGGTCTAGTCTTCTCACGTATCTGTTAAAGATCCTTGGGGCTTTCATACTTGGGACAAGACATCACTTCCCTTCTCCTGGGCCTCCACAGCACAAATCAATGGGAGGCCCAGCAATTCCAGACAGGAGCAGTCCTTCCAGGGTACACACAGCCATTGACAGGAATGAAAACTGAGAACCTTCCTCCTCCCAAGCAACATTCACATTTTTGGCAAATTTATCATCTCTGAGATCATCAAAACTAATCTTATGTCCTTTATTCCCTCTTTTCATCAGCTCCCAAAGAGGTCTCCGAATCTCAGGTCATCTCTATTCCCAAAAGGCTCCAATGGTAGTGAGGCAACCCCATTGTCACCAGGGACTCCTCATCCTTCATATCTGAATGATTACTTTCCATGATTTCCAGCAATCTTTCCATGATTACTTGTAAATACAGTTCATAATAATGCATCAATATTTGCTCACCAATTACAACAAATGTTCCACACTAATTCAGGTTGTTAGTAAAAGGAGAAACTGAAAAGTGAGCACTGATAAGAGGTATTGGGAATTCTGTTCTTCCTGATCAATTTTCTGTAAATCTAAAACTGCTCTAAAAATTAAAGTTTATTATTTTAAAATTGAATAAAGGCATAAACAGACTGTCTACCAGCTTTCAAATCATCACTGACATCATTATCTCTTCTGATGAGGTTTTTTTTTTTTTTAATACAAGCTAATTCTGTTTCATAAAGAAAATGGTGAGGGTGGGGACAGTAGCAGACAGATAAGGAAGCTGAAGCTGTATGTAACATATCTCTTCTTCGCTACAAGTCTATCCAAGAGCTCATGAACACAATGTATGAGTGAGGATGGCAAGAAACATGACTTTTATATGACTACAAACAAATCAACAATAATAATGAGCAGTCAGAATTCCTAATCATTTTCATTTTCCTATTCAAATCTTGTGAGGTCACGAAAACATTTTCACACAAAGGTCATATGTCTACACACTTAAGGTGAACACCCAGTCAGGACAAAAGTGAAAAATCAAGAGTTAATACCATCTATTTTGTTACTTACTGAGGGAAGGGGCCTACAAAAGTATATAGTTTTCTCATTTTAGAGAATTAAGTGATTTCCCCAAAAACACCTAAAAGTGGTATGAATGGAAAAATTAAAAAAAAAAAAAAAACACTAATTACAGAGGAAAAGAGATCAAAAGCTTCAGACAGAATAACTGTTAAACAAGCATTTAATATTAACTGAAATTATATACCAGGGAAAGGAAAACAATAGATTTTCTATGAAAAAGAAAAACAAATCAAAGATGGTCAGAAAAGTTATTTGGATGTTGGGCGGGGGTATGGCATGCTGCAGAAAGGCTTGTACCACCTGCCCAACAGCAGTGTTATGAGAACTAGATGAGACATTTGTAAATATACTTGGAAAAATCCAGGTTGTAAAACTGTTATAACTGAGGAAAATACTAAAGGGGAGAAAACTGGCTTTCGTCGTTGTCAAATAAGGCAAGACTGACAAGGAGCAATGTGGTTAGGATCCCTTCCCTGGTCGCTTGGTGTTCCACACGTGGCCACATGAATAACTGCACTGATATTTGACCATTTTTCTTGACAACTTTGGTTATAAGCATTGCTAAGATGCTTATAGGAGAAGGTAATGGCACCCCACTCCAGTACTCTTTTGCCTGGAAAATCCCGTGGACAGAGGAGCCTGGCAGGCTTCAGTCCTTGGGGTCACTAAGAGTCGGACACGACTGAGTGACTTCACTTTCACTTTTGTGCATTGGAGAAGGAAATGGCTACCCACTCCAGAGTTCTTGCCTGGAGAATCCCAGGGACAAGGGAGCCTGGTGGGCTGCCATCTATGGGGTCGAACAGAGTCGGACACGACTGAAGTGACTTAGCAGCAGCAGCAGCAAGATGCTTATATGTTCCTCCAGGAGACAAACTGCTTAGTGAAGAAGATTATGAACTAAAGGAAAATACCTTCAAGAATGAGGTGATGCGGGTAGAATAAATCCTTACCCTGCCCCCAAGAAAGCTAAGAGCTGATTCCACTTATTCTGTGCCAAATTAATTTCTCCTCTGCTGAGTAGTAGCTCATCAATCACCTACTCCTAAGCATGAATGGAGATCTTGGGAAAATACATCAGATTCAAATGAACCCCATTTTTAAAGTAAAAGGCACTCACATATCACAAGAATGGCTTATACTTTGAAAAACACTGCTGCTACTGCTGCTGCTGCTGCTAAGTCGCTTCAGTCGTGTCCGACTCTGTGCGACCTCATAGATGGCAGCCCACCAGGCTCCCCCGTCCCCGGGACTGCTTCGAATCAAATCCAAGTTACAAAATGCTTTTTTATTTTGTCCCCTGCTTTTTTAATCATGAAGGAAAAAAATGTTAATACCTCTAATTCTTGGCTTGCTCTGACTATTCCTACTTAAGTCTCAGTAAAGACCTTGTTCCTGAACAAAACTAAACCCTTACCATAGTTACTTCAAACTATTCAAAGCTTTAACTAAGCACAAAGCAGATCTTTTAAAATTGCTCACACGCTAGAATTTGACAGCATCATAAGTGCCTATAAATGAATATTGAATAATGCAAATTGGTAACCAGTTGATAATGCATCTGTGTAAATCAAATGAACATTCATGTAATAAATTCACATCTGACCTTTTTAAACTTTCCCAGTATTGATCATTCTTTGGTGGATAAGATCCTAAAGGAGGCTAATGATACTTGTTAAAAAAATGGAAAGGAAACAAATGCATTAAAACTTGGTGATAAGAAGCCAGTTCCCAGGAGGAAAAAAAAGTCCAACACTAGAAAAAAGTGACGGGAGTGACGGGACTTAACAACTTCACAAGATGAGCTCTACCAAGTCTATGCTAACTCCACATTATTATTGCCCTTATATCTAACAATCATAACTCATCTGATGCACAACTTATCATCAGGCTCCTTGCATTTTTTCACAGTATTAAAGGAAAGAATATCATTCATACCGTTCTTATCAAATTAAAACCAAAGGACAGTCCAATCCTGAGAGTCAAACAAAGTAAGGACATAAGTGAGATGGCTTTGGTCATAAATCAAAAGCTAATAGGGCCCAAACACATGAGTCTGACCCTTTAATAACATTCTCTCCCAGCTTGACAACTCAAGTGAGAAAAAGTGTAGAGGTTATCGCTCGTGCTAAGACACTGGATGCTACACTTGATATTAGCTGAAGCTATCACACCATTCAGAAAACTTTTTACATGAAATCAGGTAAAACTGTCACCAGACTTCCCTGATGGCTCAGTGGTAAAGAATCCGCCTGCCAATGCAGGAGACACAGATTCAATCTCTGGGTCAGGGAGATCCCCTGGAGAAAGAAATGGCAACCCACTCCAGAATTCTAGCCTGGGCAATCCCACGGACAAAGGAGCCTGGAGGGCTACGATTCCCAGATTCGCAAAATAGTCAGACAAGACTAAGCAACTGAACAACAAAAAAATTACCATTATCACCAAGACTAGACTTTTGTTATCTAAGAAATTATGAAGCTTTTACATCAGATACATTCAAATACAGTATCATGATCTATTAAGGAGACTTCAGTATTTTTGGTTAACATTTAAAATTCCTATCAGAGTTTTGCCTCTTTTATAACAAAGGTCATACATAGGAGGTGCTATCTACCATCTACTCAGGCGGTGCTGAGCAACACATTCTTAACTCAATGATTAACTCAGCAGAACTTGCAGGGTCAAACTGCAAGACTAAATGTCCTGTCTTCATGCACAACAGGACTATATTTGCCAACCATCACAAGGGAACAGGATTGGTGAATGTTGCTGCAAAAAGTCAAGACAGGCCAAATGATAAACGCTACCAGGAAACGAAGGAACATCCAACAAAATAATGGCCTTGTGAGATAGTGAGATGTCTACCACCAAAAAAGTAGTTCTCCATCTACTTGCTTAAAATTTTGTCTCTTGGGCCTGGTATTCAACTGACTCATTCATGAAACTGGGGGTTAAGCCTGGAAATGTGCATTTCTAACAAACAGCTGATTCTGATGTAGGTAGAAAACAACATACAATCCAAACTAAGCAACCAGACCTTAGCAAACCTGTGGACATATTTATAATTTGGTCAAAAGCAACAGCTGATGGAGTATAAGGTCCTTTTGATATTTAACTTTGATTCTACAAGATTAGGAAGACAAGTAAAACCACTGTGCCACCTAGAGATACAAGAGATGTAGGTTCCATTCCTCGGTCAGAAAGATCCCCTGGAGAAGGAAATGGCAACCCACTCCAGTATTCTTGCTTGGAAAATCCCATGGATAGAGGAGCCTGGAGGTGTACAGTCTATGGAGTCGAAAAGAGTCAGACATGACTGAGCGTGTGTGTGCGCACATACACACACCCACACACACACCCACACACACAGCCAATAAGCAAATTTAAAAATATACAAACATCGTTAGTAATAAAAGAAATGCAAATCAAAATAACAATGAGATGCCACATCATACCCTCTAGGATAGTTCTACAGCAAGACATTTAACATGTTAGAATTTGGAGAAATTTGAGTCTCCCTACTTCATGGTAATAAGGGTGCAGTTTCAAAAACAGTTCGGCAGTTCCTCAAAAGCTAAAATGGAAGAATTAGCATATGATCTAGTAATTTCACTCCTAGCTATAGACACAAGTCAACTGAAAACAAGTATTCAAACAAAAACTTCTACACAAATGTTTACAGCAACGTTTTTCATAAGAATCACAAGGTGAAAACAGTTCAAATGTCTATCAACTGATGAGTAGATAAACAGGATGTGGAATTATCCATACGATGGAATATTATTCAGCCATAAATAGAAGTATTGACACATGCTACAACCTAATGAACCTTGAAAATATTATGATAAGCAAAAGAAGTGAATCACAAAGGACAATATGTTGCTTTAATTCTATTGATATAAAATGTTCAGACTATGTGAATCACAACAAACTGTAGAAAATTCTGAAAGAGATGGGAATACCAGACCACCTGACCTGCCTCTTGAGAAATCTGTATGCAGGTCAGGAAGCAACAGTTAGAACTGGACATGGAACAACAGACTGGTCCAAATTGGGGAAGGAATATGTCAAAGCTGTAGATTCTCACCCTGCTTATTTAACTTATATGCAGAGTACCTCATGAGAAATGCTGGGCTGGATGAAGCACAAGCTGGAATCAAGATTGCCAGGAGAAATATCAATAACCTCAGATATGTAGATGACATCACCCTTATGGCAGAAAGCAAAGAAGAACTAAAGAGCCTCTTGATGAAAGTGAAAGTGGAGAGTGAAAAAGGTGGCTTAAAGCTCAACATTCAGAAAACGAAGATCATGGCATCTGGTCCCATCACTTCATGGCAAATGGATGGGGAAACAGTGGAAACAATGATAGACTTTATTTTGGGGGTGGGGGGCTCCAAAATCACTGCAGATGGTGATTACAGCCATGAAATTAAAAGACGCTTATTCCTTGGAAGAAAAGTTATGACCAACCTAGACAGCATATTAAAAAGCAGAGATATTGCTTTGCCAACAAAGGTCCATCTAAGTCAAGGCTATAGTTTTTCCAGTAGTCATGTATGGATATGAGAGTTGGACTATAAAGAAAGCTGAGTGCAGAAGAATTGATGCTTTTGAACTGTGGTGTTGGAGAAGGCTCTTGAGAGTCCCTTGGACTGCAAGGAGATCCAACCAGTCCATCCTAAAGGAGATCAGTCCTGAATATTCATTGGAAGGACTGATGCTGAAACTGAAACTCCAATACTTTGGCTACCTGATGTGAAGAACTGACTCATTTGAAGAGACCAATGTTGGGAAAGCTTGAAGGCGGGAGGAGAAGGGGACGACAGATGGTTGGATGGCATCACTGACTCAATGGACATGAGTTTGAGTAAACTTCGGGAGTTGGTGTTGGAAGGGAGGCCTGGCATGCTGCAGTCCATGGGGTCGCAAAAAGTCGAACACGACTGAACAACTGAACTGAAAATGTTTAGAATAGGAAAATCTATAGACAGTATATATTACTGGTTTCTAGGGGCAGAGGTGGGGGTGGCGTATTGATTATGGCTGAGGATAGTAGGGTTTCTTTCATGGATAATACAATACTGATTGTTCAGATTAATGCACAAATTCATATACTAAGTCACTGAATTATAAATTTCAAGTGGGTGAATCATACAGTATACAGATTAAATCTTGAGCTACTTTTTTAAAAGATTTATCGAAAATAATAAGGAAAACACCCCACCATGATGACCTCCATTCTAGTGGGCTGTCAACTGCAGAAGTCCCCAAATGCCACTCTAGCCACAGTAGCTGCTCACAAATTTCTGTCACTTAACTCTGGAGTTGTTTCTATTTCTATACTTCCTGAGGCTTGCTTATTCAACTCTGTTTCCAATTCTGTGATGTATTCACACTTTATCCAATAAACCCCCCAGATTTCTATGCTTAAATAATCTCCCATTTTAGGTTGCTTGTAATCACAACACACTATTTGGTATATACTCTACATTCTTCCAGTGGTGCCAGTGGTAAAGAACCCACCTGCCAATGCAGGAGACGGAAGAGACTTGGGTTCGATCTCTGGGTTGGGAAGGTCCCTTGGAGGGGGGCATGGCAACCCACACCAGTATTCTTGCTTGGAAAATCCCATGACAGAGGAGCCTGGCAGGCTACAGTCCATAGGTCACAAAGAGTTGGATATGACAGAAACGAATTAGCACCAGCACCAGCACCTACACTCTTCCATTCCCTTGTCTAGAAGTAATTTCATAAACAACTGACTATAAATCCTAACTACTTTTTCTATGGCTATACCATTACGTGTCCACCTATATAATTATGTCTTCACAGTGTAATAGTGTGTATAGCATGATTACATGATAACTGATTTTGTCATTCTTTTACTAACAGTTCATTATCTTATTTATCCATTTTTCTTTCAGCATCAGGGGAATAGGGAACATCCATCAAAAATATATCTGGCTAAACATTTACTGAATATATTTGGGGAAAAAAATTTTTTTCATACTTTTAGATGAGAGGAAGGTGAAAAATAATTTCTAATCAATTTTTGTTTACAATCTAGTTTTACACAGAATATGTAACAATTACAAAACAATTATGTATCAGGAAATGAGCAAAACTGCACAACAGTCATCTTGTACCAGTTGAAGTTATGCAAATTCAATTCAATTTTACTAAGTATCAACTATGTAATATTTTTCAGTGTGCTGATTATATTATCCTTCAGGGTATCCAGAAAAATAGTTTAGTTTGGTATACTCATCCATTAATCAGTATTTTGTAATTGTCACATATATAAAGACTGATAAAATTTCCAGCAAAATTAAATATGTTTAGGACAAAAACGTCCATGACTCTGATAATTATGATTATAAAAATCATCTACATTTTTTAGTACTTACTAACTCTTATTATCTCATTTATGTCTTCAATCAATCCTAGGAGGCAGGTATTGTTATTATAATCACCCAAGGGCATTATGATCACTTTAACTGGCAAATCTGAGATTCAAAGTCAAATTTTTCTATTATAAGAGTTCCTTTCTTAACCAATACTTCTGTAATATCATAATGATTTTATCATAATGATTTTAATGANGGTGTAATTACTGTCCATAAGAAATAGGTACACAGTTCCATAAAAATACAAAATAGTATAGAACACATTGTAATTACTGCATTTGTTACACAGTAAATCTTTCTATATTTATGCATATCTAATTGAAATGATATTTATCAAAAGGCTAATGACACCATTTTGAATTCCATTTACTAAAAGGCTAATGAGATAGAATACAAGCTGTTTATTAACTGAAGAACAAGATATGTGGCATCTGTACACAGTCAGAGAAAACTGAAGTTAAAAATAAAGTATCTCATAAACCTTACAGAAAAGAAGTCATATCAGAGATAAGAAAGACTATGTATAATGTCAGTTTCCCTTGTAAACTGATAGGTAAAGGCAAATTTATATTCTAATAAAAGAACTTATGTAAGGAGAGTATATAAATTATATACAATGAGACTATGTAATTATATATCCATTTTTTTCAGGAATACCATTATTACAGGGATTTAAATACAAGTCATTTTTTTTAATTGCAAGATAGGCCATAATGCTTACATGGTGAAATAAAATTGCATATGCTGCACTTTAAGACAACCTCATGTTAGATTACTGCACCTCAGAAATACCCTATTGATACTTCATGAGCCAAAAAGAAGTTAGTCCCCCGGACTGCAAGGAGATCCAACCAGTCCATTCTAAAGGAGATCAGCCCTTGGTGTTCTTTGGAAGGGCTGATGCTAAAGCTGAAACTCCAATACTTTGGCCACCTCATGCAAACAGTTGACTCACTGGAAAAGACTCTGATGCTGGGAGGGATTGGGGACAGGAGGAAAAGGGGACCACAGAGGATGAGATGGCTGGATGGCATCACTGACTCGATGGACATGAGTTTGAGTGAACTCCGGGAGATGGTGATGAACAGGGAGGCCTGGTGTGCTGCGATTCATGGGGTTGCAGAGTCGGACACGACTGAGCAACTGAACTGAACTGAACTGAATCATATGAATATAGTGGTAAGACACCATGCTGCTGCTGTTGCTAACTCGCTTCAGTCGTGTCCAACTCTATGTGACCCCATAGACAGCAGCCCACTAGGCTCCCCCATCCCTGGGATTCTCCAGGCAAGAATACTGGAGTGGGTTGCCATTTCCTTCTCTAATGCATGAAAGTGAAAAGTGAAAGTGAAGTCACTCAGTCATGTCCAACTCTTATCAATCCCATGGACTGCAGCCCACCATGCTGAACAGCAAATAAAGTGCAGTCACTTTCTTGAATAATGATGATACTAATGAATATATATCTCAACACTTTTCAGCTTCAAGAACAGAAAACTCTAGACACATCAAAATGGCACATATCAAACTCTAAATAACAAAATTATTTAACAGGTAATTGCAAACTCTCTGCTCATCAAATAAACAGGAACTCATTTTAAGATTAAGACAAGGAGCAAGTCAGTTTAGGTTGAATTTTTAGATGAAAGAGCAATCATGAGCAACTTTCTAAGCCAGGATCTTGATTAGATTTTTTCCTAACCTTAACAACAAGATTCATCAATACACAGTAAGTTTAAGCAAAAAATAAAATTCACATATATTTCAAGGAGCAACTGTTTTCTATAAATAATTTATTATTACAAACTACCTGAATAAAAATTAAAAGTGAATTCCAGCAGTCAGTAAAAGTAACTCCCCAGCAAAAACTTCTGTGTATATTTCTCAACATGAAGTAACATGAAAGAATTCACTCATGGCTAATATATTTGTCAAGAAAAAAATGGTATTTTATTACTGTACCTAAATAATTTGAAGGCACATCAACTGTAATTCATGTGTTTTTTGTTATCATTTATCCAATGGTATATTTATTAGTTGTCAGGCTCTGCCAGGAGAGTTTTTAAACATTTATTAAGAAACACAGTCTATAGTCAAAATGAGATTATGCATAATATCTCCAAAGAATCTGAAATAGCCTATTATATATTTATTGGCTCCTAGGACATGTTCCAGCCAGATAATGATCTTTTGTCAAAATAAGAGCGATCCAGTAATGTGGTCCTCTTCACCCAAGCTGACAGCAACTCTCAGAAAGTAATCAAAGCAAAACTATTAGCCTAAGTGCAAGTGACAGAACTAGCTCAAACTGCTTAGATTTTTACTTTTGTTTAAAATTTTAGCCCCTTGAAATGTAAGTGGAGCTAATGCACAGGTATTAAAAAGCAGCAGACTTATAATCAATACCTTCACTAACAGCTATTCCCCAGGCTGTCTTAAATAGGAGCACTAGAGTTATGCAAGGTGGAAAATACCCAATTAGGTTTTCCTGGACCAATTTAACTTGTCTAGCTATTGAATATGTTGACAATAAATACGTCCATGCTCTTGAGTATGTGAGAGAAAGATCAGCTCTTTAATCACCAGCAACACTAGTCTAGAAACAAGCCATCTGGCTTATCTCTGATATACTCTGGGATTGTATCATTCTATCTTTTAAAATACCACGCATAAATTGCTCACCTCAGAACAAACTTAAGTTCAGATCTCTTTACAAAAAAGTACAAGAAACTGTTTAAGTATCTGGGAGTGATCCTAAGAGAAAGTCATCAACTGCTGTTACTGCTAACCACTTTCCACAGTGCCAGAAAGAGAAAACAAAGCTGAGCTCCTTGTTCAGATACAAGCCAATAAGAGAAGCATATTTTCACCCAGGTGCTTGTGTCACAGTCAGCCAGTACTGAAACAACACTGTACAAGCTGTTGTAGCTAGTTGATCTGGGTGGTTAAATATTGTCTTTGAACACATGTGAACAACTCTTCTGAACCTGAGTCATTCTCTCTCTCTCTCTCTCTCTCTCTCTCTCTCTCTCTCTCTCTCTCTCCCTTTCTCTCTCTCTCTCTCTTGCCTGCAGCGCAGAAGACCTGGTTTCAATCCCTGGGTTTGGAATATCCCCTGGAGAAGGGAACGGCTACCCACTCCTGCATTCTTGCCTGGAGAATTCCATGGACAGAGGATCCTGGCAGGCGAAATTCCATGGGGTTGCAAAGAGTCAAAGGTGACCGAGTGACTTTCACTTCCACTTTCTTTCATGTTAAAAAGGACTCACTAGGCTCCTCTGGTTAATGGTAACTACAAATATAGCTCCACAGACCCAAGTATCTGAGAATACTTCTGTAAAGAATATGTTCTAAAGTCAAGGGCACAGAGTTATCACAAGCCAACTCAACTTCAGTCTACTCTACAGCCATTAACTTAATAGGTTCTAGTACAAGAAACTTCTGGGAAAGGATTATCCTTAAGCTCCATGAGGATTGGAGGGACAGGGAATCCTTCTGTCCCTCTAGGGTTCTCCACTATGTACATGTGGAGTAGAGAGTTAAGAACAAGTTCCATCCTCTCTGCCTAACACTTCAGCAGCTCCTTCCTGGGGAAAAGTCACAGCTGCCACACTGAGTCACACTTTAAGCCTTCTGGGTGGAGTTACTGTTCCTTCAAGACAGGAACCCAGGTTCCTTCTCCCTCTACTCTTCCCATTTCTGGCATTGAAGAGGTGCACATGCATGCCTGGGCTGAATCTGGACCACCATGACCACTCTGCCTGATCACTTTGTGTAATATTTTTAAAAATCTGATCTAGCCTTCATCCCCCTCCGCTCCAATTCTCCACCTACAACTGGGGAGGTAACTGTGACTGAGGCTCCCTGGAACAGAAAACACAGTTTAGCCTTCAAATCCCTCACGGGAAAAGCCAGACATGGAGGGTTACCAAGCATTCATCCAGCTATGAAGCAGCACTTCATTTCCCTGCTGGTGGGGAAACAAGTCATTCTTCAGTCTAGAACCCCACAGAAGGGGTAAAAGTGAAAGATGAAAACGTCAAAATCCCACCTTGAAATCCCTTTATCCAGAAGCCCTCAGCAACAGACAAAGGAAAATTTGCACTAAGTCTTTCTTTCTCTTTTTTCATCTGTCTTGACCTCAGTCTGACCCTCCTGAAGTCCTCCCCACTTCTACTAGCATATGTTCAAATCCATGAATTTTCAATATGTCATCTTCTGAAGGTAATCCTCCCAGCCTGCCCAGTTAGATTTAAGCATCACCGCCTCATCTATCCTCTCATGTACCTTATTTATATCTCTATTAAGCACTTTATTTTAATTAGTTATTTAAATATAGCTCCCCTACTAAATCAGCTGTGCATCTCTGGCCTTGAGCACACTGTCAAGGTTGGTGCCTGCTATAAGGCACACCTCATTGCCTGTGAACTCCCACAGCACTTTGAGGGGCTCCTACTTGGCCCAGTAGCACTCAATCAGCACTATCCCCCAAACTCCTTTTCTGTTTTTTGTGTTTTTTTTTTTTAAGACAGATTGGAAGGATTTTGTATCATAGATAAGCAATCAGAACAAATCTGACTGCCCAACCAGGAAGAGCTAAAGGAGCAATGTTTTGCCTCAGCGGATCATAGCTCCATTTGGCCCAGAGCTATGGAAATTCTTAAATATCAGGCTCAAAGGAAGATCCACAGAGAGTAGAAATCAGTCATAACTCAATATGAAGCGCTAATGAAAAAATCAGGCAGGATAGGCAGAAGGTTGGCTTTCTGGTGGCAGAGGAAGTCCTCAGTGACAAAATGACCTTTGAGCAGAGACCTGAAGAGGGGAAGAGAACTAAGTGGGTGGTGTCCCAGTGTAAACTGCAACCCAAATCTTGGATTTCTACTGCTTATGCTCTTTAAACTAAAGCAATTGCCTCTAGGAGAGGAAGATGCTGATGTTCAGGAAAATAGCAGGAGAAAGAGCCCTATTCTTGACATTTAGGGCACATTAGGAAAGCAGTTCCCAAATCCCCAACAAGACACAGAGCACTACCCCCTGCCCACCAGGGTCCTCAACCACAGAGTCAGAGACTCCAAAAAGATGCTACCTAGTCATTTTCATTGACAGGAGTAGCAAACCACCCCAAATTGTAAAATGTTAAAATTATAACTAGAGAATGTTTGATCTTTCATTGCTGTTTTAAAGGCTGATGTACTAAGTGCTTTGTTATGGCTCCTATCATGCAAGTCATTTGACTCTACTCTGAGTTACTCAGCTCTCACAAGACAGGAAATGGGCTGCAATAAGAAGAGTTTATTCAGAGCAGTGTGTCAGTTGCTCAGTCACGTCCAACTCTTTGCAACCCCATGGTCTATCCATGATTTCTCTAGACAAGAATACTCGAGTGGGTTTCCATTCCCTTCTCTAGGGGATCTTCCCAACCCAGGTATCAAACCAGGGTGTCCTGCACTGAAGGCAGACTTTACCCTCTGAACTACCAGGGAAAAGTACAAATAAATGGTCCCGTATCATGTCTTCACTCAAGGCAAGGTTTACCTTTCCCAGGGAACTATTTGTCCAGTCCAGTTAATCACTCCCTACCAATCACAAGTAAAATATCATTCAGAAAGATGAAGTAAAGGAGAAGATTACCTAACAATTTTTGCACACAATTACTAAGTGACTGGAAGTAATCACCTCTACAATAAATAAATCTTTGTGGCGTGAATGACATCTCCACAAACTGTCCTTTCCTTTGCCCAATTTGTGCCAGTTCTTAAAAATAACTTCTGGTTTTAGGCTCATGTTTATTTACTTAATAAACTGAGCCAGATATTTACAATAAACCAAGTACTCAGTGATTACTTAAAAATAATATGTGTGTATGTACACACACCTACACAAAAACACACCAAATATATAGGTCTTGTGTGACCTTCGTTTGGGAATATTTTTATGCATGTCAATTATTTAGATTCAAGCATGAAGGTATGTTATGTGTGTGTGAATGACTCTGTATCATGAGAGAGGCAGAAACAAAAAGAAGGGACTGGGATAAGAAGCAAGTAAAATTACACTAGATGAGGTCAGGAGAATGGAGACGCATAAGAAAATGCAAATATGTTTAAAGTAAAAGAATGAACTGAGCCTTCACTCACTTATCTTCCCTCTACAATCATACTGACTGTGCATTAACTGCTTTGCCCACATCCTGCATGCTCCCTATGTTCCTTACAGGTTAAACACAACCAAGATCTACCTCTAAAGCCATTTGCAAAAACATCTATCCCACCAACTTTTAGCTGACAAGTAATTATATTTTATCCTCCAAAAGAAAATCAGGCATAAAAAATCTCAAGAAAAATAAAAACTAGTATTCTTGCTTCACAAAAGAGACAAAAAGAGAAAGATTTAACCAAGAGAACACCTTCAGTTTCTGTCTTACCATCTATTCATTTTAAATTTGATTTTTCTTTTTATATCACAAAACACTTATTCAAAACTAGAAGAATCCCGATATCCATATATTGCCCTGCAAAAAGAAAACACTATTATTTGTATTTTTGTTCAAACACTGTAAGAATAAAAGAACTGTTTTTACAAGTGATGAGGTTCCTACAGATAACATTTACCCACAGGATCTGAGGCTTTTTTGTGACATAAAGTGCACAGTACTTTGAGGATGGTTACAGATGCAATGGCACAGAAAAGGCTTTTAACTTTGGCTCATTTCCTCTGACCACCATGCCTCCACTCTAAATTATAACCTCTCAAAGCTCCAGATCCTTTAAAACTAGCTTTTAAACTACCTTCCCTTGGTATCATCACAAAACAAGAATGCTTTCTTACTTGAAAATAAAAGCACAAAATTATTAGGACTCAGTAACTGTTCTCATTATTGCAAACCAATAAACAAGGCTCAAACATTTTTCCTAATAGGTGCTTCTTATTGAGCTGACAAGAAATAAATCCAAAAGAAACCAAAGAAAGATCTGCCTCTGCAATAGAGATGGTTTCTTATTCAGAAACTATCTTTTATATCAGAAACCACTAGCACAAATCCCACTGCTATCATTATCATCCACAATAGAATGGCAAGCTAACCACTAAAAACTTGTCATTCATACTTTAGAATAATAATTTTTTTAAAAAAGGACTTACTGCATAGCACAGGGAACTAGACTCCATATCC
>SJYQ01001080.1:301566-346268 GCA_006410935.1 Redunca redunca | reverse complement strand
TGTGTACATATGTATATATAGGTATACACATATAACATACAAGTACATATGTATATATAGGTATGTACATATGTATATATAGGTATATACATATAACTGCTTCACTTTGGTCTACACTTGAAACTAACATTATAAATTATACTTCAATTAAAAAAACTAAAATTCTAGAAAATTCCATTTTTAACTTAGCAATTTCTTTTTTGATATAACCCAAAACAAATGGTATCTGCTAAGCAGACTCGCTTTTAGAGATCCTACAGTACCTTACACTGAAAGGAAAATATCAATAATAATAATAGGGTGAGGAAACATAAAAAGCATCAGGGCCTCTTCCCCTTGTTTGAGGCAGAAGAATCAGCTGGCATGGCCAGCAAGGCCAAAACCAAATGTTCAACAGGGCTGGTTGAAGATAGTAGGGCCAAGCCAAGGAGGTGACCAATTGATATGAGACTGGTTACATTACAGGGGGAGTTGAGAAATAAAGTAAACATATTGAGGATAATGGGAGCCAAGGTTTTCAACACCGCAAAAGGAAACTATAAAAATGTGGAAGAAAGAATAAACCCTGCTGTTTGGGGTTGGAATTGGAGATATCAGAGTAAACATATTTTTAGACAGCTCAACTTATAGATATATACCTACACAGGGATATATACACACATACTGTATATGGTATGTGATATATACAGGCATATATACATATACACACATACAAACCTCTATTTCCTAAGTATGTTTACTAAGATCTAGAAACAAAGATATCTTAATAGCAATACCAAGAAGGTTCTAGAGGTGGTTTATAAATGTCATTTCCTTGGTTTATAAATGTCATTTCTACCCAAGGAACCAGATGAGTCTTAGTAATTCTGAGGCTTGGGAAGAAAATGTATAAGATAAGCCTGGACTACATTTTAACATGATGAATTGAGAACATAGCACCAGTTCTGTGATATTTCTGCCCAAAACACATCACCTGAAACTCTCCATGAGTAAACACCAGATAAACCCAAATAGAGAAGCATAACTTGGTGGTATTCTTCAAAGATAAAAGACAAGGAAAGACTCAGGAAGAGTTCCAGTTGAAGGAGACCAAAGCATAGGATGATAGATACAAGGCATGGTCCTGGATGCTGCACCTATAAAGAACATCAATGGGTGACTGATGAATTATGAATGGGATCCATGGGTTAGATGGTAATATTGTATCAATATGAATTTCCTATTTTGATGGTTACATGAAGGTTATGTGGGAGAATGTCCTTGCTTTTAGGAAACACTTTCTGAATTACTAAGGGATTATTAGAGCATCATGTCTGCAACTTTTACTCTCAAGTCAAGAACAACAAATCTTTAAAATGTGTGAGAGTAAAGGGATAGAGAAAAGAGAGGGAATATGATAAGACAATTGTAATAAATGTTAATACTAGGGGAATAGAAGTGAAGAACATATGGGAGTTCTTTGTCCTATTCTTGGAATGTTTCTGTAAGTTTGAAATCATTTTTTTTTTTAATTTTTATTTTAACTTTAGTTTACTTTACAATACTGTATTGGTTTTGCCAAACATTGACATGAATTCACCACGAGTGTACATGCGTTCCCAAACATGAATCCCCTCCCACCTCCCACCCCATAACATCTCTCTGGGTCAAAAAAACCATTTGGTCATAAATGTTCATATACTATTAAAAAAAGCCTTACCTTTCTATGAAGGGTCACAATCTGCTATGAATTAAAAAACAAAAAATTGTACGCTGTGGCTATAGATAGAAGAGAACTTACATAATACTAAAAGCCCTCAAACACAATAAGGACATTAAAATGGTCTCTGTCAACTCTAAGTCTAAAAAAATGTGAACAGTAATTCTTATGCAAGACTTTGCTGATTAAAGGTGATATATTTTCTGGGCATTACAAATATCTTCAGGATAAAACTGCAGAAAATCCCTGATATTCATGAAATAAGATGACCTATGTAGACAAAGAAATGTGTCACCCAGATTCTGCTTCACGGATGAACTGGTAAGGAGTATGATCAATAGAGGGTCTTCAGGTCAGCACATGCAATCACATCCTCAGCTGCAGACAGAGAGTGGGCAGCCCTTCCTTGGCCATTCCATTTCCTTCCACAGAGCAGGGGTGACCCAAAACAATGCCAAGGTAAATATCACCTCCAGAGCCCCCTCGCTGGCCTAGCTGGGACTCTGTCCCTCTTGCATACAAGTTTCATCTCTTTCTCAGCCCAGTCCTGTATCTTCTTCCTCTTCCTTTCACAGTAGTTGATCCCTGACATACTCCATGCACCCCCATTCCATCTCACCCCCATTCCATCTCAAAATGATTACTTCTGGGGAATCTAACCTATGACAAGGGTCTCCTATACTGTTTGTAAAAACACAGCTTGATATGGGCACATATTTTATAATTTTGTCTTCTGAGCGGGCAACATTATTTCTGATTCATAAGACAGTTGTGATTTTCTTAAGGTGAATTCTGCCCGTAACTCCCATCCATTTACCTTCTCATGCTGTGACAGAAGAATTGTACTTTCCCCTTTTCATGTTAGCCAAATATAAAAGATAATCATTGTTTAAACAACAAATTTCCCTCTTATGGTCCATTAGCTCCTGTGGCTGTTCCTGTAGTGAAATTGAAATATAACAAAATGATTTCCATGGCACTAGATAATAATCTAGTAAATGTGAATTCTGATTTAGCTACAAAACAAAATAAGAGAAGATTACAGGACTTCGATGGAACTAAATTCCAATTTCTCTGTGTGTATTTTCAGTATCACATTTGAAACAAAGAAAATAGACAAATTCATACACACAGAACTAGGAAGAGTCAAACTCTAATTAAAGACTAAGTTTAAAAAATACATCTCGATCATCAATGTATATTATCACGCCCTACCATTACTACCAGGATACATTCAACTATCACAAAAAATTTTACTTAGAAATTTGATCCTTTTTATTTGAGACTCTATTATGTACTATAATTTCTGTTCCAATTGCTAATATATCCCATTATGTTCATTTTTACTAATAATTACAAGTATGGTTATGGATAATATGTAAATGAAAGATTCTCAAACACCTACAGAATCTTTAGTAAAGCAGAGGAATAGAGGAACTGCAGCATTTCTGAGCATCACAAATACAGCAGCAGATCTCTTGCCAGACTCTCAGTTAGCCAGCCTCTCCATTCATCCCTGTGAAACATGCAGGCTGGAGCCCTTGGGCAGCCAGTCTTTACCACATACCACTTTTCTCCCTCCCAGCCCTCTGAGTTGTGCACTCAAAGGTGATTGTTTTGTTCCCACACTTATTATCAGTTGTTCTTGTTGCTGTGCAAATTGCTCATAAGCTGATGCAATCAAAGTGCAAAAAGGCAAGAATTATTGTAACTAAGAAAAACAAGTACTCTGCATCACTAAAATGTAATAAAGATGAATCACTAAAAATATTGGGGCTTCCCAGGTGGTGCTAGTGGTACAGAATTTGCCTCCCAGCGCAGGAGACATAAGAGACACGGGTTCGATCCCCAGGTCAGGAAAATCCCCTGGAGACAGGCATGGCAACCTAATCCAGTATTCTTGCCTAGAGAACTCCATGGACAGAGGAACCTTGTGGGCTACAGTCCATAGGGTAGCAAAAGGTTGGACATGACTGAAGTGACTTAGAGCGTGCACACACACACACATACACACACACACAAATTAATATAAACATAATGGGTATGAAGAAGCCTAGACTAGGTAATTAGAAAAACTTATTCAATTCTAAAAGGATTCCACATTCAGAATGCTTTGTGTCTTAATTTTCCTTTTTTAATAAACCAAACTAATTTATTGCAGATAACACAAATTCCATAGTTTGTAAAGCAAAGAGTTTCAGCCTTACAACAGAAACTGGCAAATAGAGATAAGAGTATGAGTTCAAGGAAGCCTGGAGAAGATTCTTTAATATTTATCAGTACAACCACACCTCTCTTTCATTTGACTCCACTCATTAGATGTGATTACTGCCATCTGTTCTTAAGGATGACATTGAGCATCATCTCCTCATCCCTGATCTACGATAGGCATTGCCTGCATCTCAGGCTAATGTTTCCTTGTTTCCGGCGAAGGCTCAGCAAGTGTTCTTTCCCTGCTTGCTTCACAGTCCTGGCCTTGTTTTGCATATACGGATCCTTCATTACCAACTAGACTTTCTTTGTGTCCAGTGTATCACATCTGTAAATTGTATTTTCTCTTTGGACACCTGCTACACAAGATGGAACTCAGACAAGAACTTATTCTTGGATCCACAGGTACATTACTTAGTGAGACACATATCCAACCCGTTAAGTACTCTTGCTTATACTGGCTAACTAGGAAAAAGGGTACCTGGACCACTGAAGGCTCTTTTATTCTTCTAGCCACATTTTAGTGGTCAATGTTTCCTGCCCACTGGAAATGCTCAAGAGCTATCATAAATAGTTTTCTGCCATGGGCCCAGCATCTGTAGCTTGAGATCCCTAAGCACCTAGTCTGACTACTTTTTACTCTGTTCCAGCCCACTTTCATCTTCCTGAGCTACCACTCACCTCATTTCCCGTCAATCTATTATATCCTTACCTCCCTTCTTGAATGTTTTGGCCTTGAACTCAGTGCTTCCCCTATTATTCTTGAGCTGTTTTTATTCTACACCACTTCTAACATCAGACAAGTGTTTCTCCTCCTGACGTCAATGAATTCTAATACCTCTGGGTGTCCTATAATCCAGTCAATTGTGACACTGAGTTCCCGGGGTTAGCTTCAGACTCCCCACAACATGCTTTCACTATAAATGCCAGTCACAAGTATCAAGTCCCCAGGTTATCCACATTTCTGTCCAACTTGGCAAGGGGTTCCCACAACCGACTCTCTCTGCAGGAGTCAACAATTCAACAGAATGGCTCATTCAACTCTCGAAGACACTTATATACTATTACAAGCCCGTTACAATGGACACAAACGAAGAACCAAATGAAGAGGAACATAGGATGAGATCCCAAAAGATCCCAATCATGAGACTATACAAACCCTGGAAGTTGGGGTCTGCTCCCCTCCCAGCACATGGCTGCATTCAACCAATTCTGAAGCTCCCTGAACCCTGTCATCTAGGGCATTTTATGGCGGTTTCATTACATAGACAAGACTCATTAAATCACTGGTCATTGGTGATCTACTCAATCTCCAGTCTCTCTCCACTAGCCAGAGGGTGTTGGGTGGGGCTCAAAGTTATAAGTTTCCAGTTAAGGCAGGTGCTGTTTTGGTGACCAGCCCTATCCAAAGCTATCTAGGGATCCATCAAGACTTGTTACTAGAACAAAAGATGTTCATACCACTTCTACCACTCAGAAAACGTCAGGTGTTTTAGGAGCTCTGTGCCAGAAGGTGGAAATAGAGATCAAATTTCTCTCTCTAGGACCATAATAAGTTAACTCTTTCTTCCTTTTTCTATAGACAACAAATAATAGCTCTCTGTGACCTAGCCTCTTTAGCTGTTCCTCTCACAGTACCTCTTGGGCTTCCTTTGTGGCTCAGCTGGTAAAGAATCTGCATGCAATGTGGGAGACCGGGGTTCTATCCCTGGGTTGGGAAGATTCCCTGGAGAAGGAAAAGGCTACCTATTCCAGTATTTTGGCCTGGAGAATTCCATAGACTGTATAGTCCATGGGGTCGCAAAGAATCAGACACAACTGAGCGACTTTCACTCACTCACTCACGTTGTCTCTTAGAAGAAACTTCTCCCATTTAACCTTTCCTTCCCTCTTCCTTGCCCAAGTCTGTACCAGGTAACAGCCAAGATTTAGACTACACATTTTTGATTAGACTTAATCTGTCAGCTGCTCTGCTCAGACTATCTGCTGTGTGTATACTCTGCATGCTAGGAGGAGCTGTTTAATTTCACTCCTGACATTGTATATAGGAAATAATTGCTTACAGGTTCAATGTCTCTAGAAACACCATTCCTCTGGGAAGAACATATCTATTGCTTAATGTTCATTGACTGTTTTACTTTTAAAATCCTCCCACAGCCATTCCCAACTGCCAACAGTACAACTTTTCAGTCTAATGTCTAATATGAGTGGAAATTAAAGCTTAGTCTCTGCCTACATAAAAATGTACCCCTACTTGAAGATAAGCAGTCCCTTTAGAATCCTTTTTCTCTGATGCTATGCTCACATAAATGGGTTCTATACATGTATCTTTTTCCCAAAAAGAACAGGCCTAAAGACAGCCAAGAGATACAGGATAGACAACTAACCTTCATTCTGAACAGAAAAACAATTTTTTTTCATTGCCATCCTGTCACATTTTCAAAATTTTCTCACAGTTATGATAACCTTGTTAAAAATTGATCTTTGAGAGAGGGAACAGTAATTGGTCAGCCTGCTATTTCACTCTCCCATCTGCCAACCAATGTATTGCATTTATTAGGATACAATTTTTAAAATATTCTGTCATCTCTGGAATCAGCATTTATTTTACAGTCAATGACAGCATAGTTTAAGTACCTTTTTCTTTCTTGGTGATATATAAAAATAAGGATGCATCTCAGATTTGATAAAATTTAAGTTCCTCCCCCAGCAGCCTCTGGTTGGCCACCAGAGATAACTAACGTAAAACACTTAGAATTGGATATGGAATACAGGAAAAGTACTCAGATTTTATTTGCTGTGCTCATCATGTTTCTAAATATGAAAGAACAGAAAATTCAAAAATAAACACAGATTAAGTTAGAGATCTGATGCATCCTCCTTATTCAGCTTTGTCTCTGAATGCATTTTGTTTGTTTCTGTCCTAATTTTATATACTTCTCATTTGCCCCCACGTACATGTGAGTCCAGTAAAAAATATGATGCAATTTCAAAAGGTTATGCTAAATGACCTGGCTCAGAGTATCCAAATCCAATAGATTAGCATCTTTTCATATCAAAGACTTTTAATATCCTTTGAGATCCAATAAGATCCTTTCACTAGCTACCAAATCAAAAGACTATTTGTATAATGTACTATAAAAAAAATCTCACTGGATAACAGACTAGAAGATAATTCCGCAGTTAGGAATCATTGAAAATGAATCTAATCTTTCTCTTTTTTTAAAACTAAAAGTGAAAGTCACTCAGTTGTGTCCGACTCTGTGATTCTTTTGTGAATTTTCCAGGCCAGAATACTGGAGTGGGTAGCCATTCCTTTCTCCAGGGGATCTACACAACCCAAGGACAGAACTCAGGTCTCCTGCATTGCAGGAGGATTCTTTAGCATCAGAGCCGCCAGGGAAACCAAAAGTACCAAGTTATAATTTCAAATGATATGTTATTTTCCTTCAACATCACTCTGCTTCACTCTGTCATTTTTTTCTGTCTCCATACACTGTCAGCTGAAATGTATTTCTAATTCAATTAGGGAGCAGTCAGTTAAATTTTCAAATTGTAGCCCAACTTTGCTTTCCTAATCATATATTATTAATACTTCTACTTGTTTTTACTGTATACTGTATCATATGGTAACTTCAGGAAAATCATTTTACTTCTTGTTAATGGATGTGCTAGTATAAGAAATAGCCACATTTTTTTTAATTATTTTTTTTTCTTTAAAATAAATAAATAAATAAANTCATTTTACTTCTTGTTAATGGATGTGCTAGTATAAGAAATAGCCACATTTTTTTTAATTTTTTTTTCTTTAAAATAAATAAATAAATAAATAAAATAAGCTCAGCATCAGTAATTATTAGAATAATGCAAATAAAAACCACAATGAGGTATCACTTTACACCAGTCAGAATGGTTATCATCAAAAAGTTCACCAATAATAAATAGTAGAGAGGGTGCTGGAGAAGGAAACAGCAACCCACTCCAGTATTTTGCCTGGGAAAGTCCATGGACGAAGAAGCCTGGTGGGCTACAGTCCATAGGATCGCAAAGAGTTGGACATGACTGAAGCGACTTAAGATGCATGTAGATAGAGTATGGAAAAAAGAATGCCTTCCTACACTGTTGGTGGGACTGTAAATTGGTGAAGCCCTATAGAAAACAGTTTGGAAGTTCCTCGTCTTAAAAATAAAGCTACCATATGACCCAGCAATCCCACTCCTGGGCATATGCTTCAAAAAGATGAAAACTAGTTCAAAATGCTACCTACACCCCAGTGTTCACAGTAACAATATTTGCAATAGCCAAGACATAGGCACATCCCAAATGTCCATCAACAGATGACTGGCTCCAAAAGATACGGTATATATGCCATATCTGTGATATGTATATATACCATATACAATGGAATATTTCTCAGCCATAAAAAATGAAATACTGTCATTTGCAGAAACATGTATGGACCTAGAAAATAACATACTAAATGAAGTAAATCAAACAGAAAGACAAATATTACATGATACACTTTTATATGGAATCTAAAAAGTAATACAGAGTAATCTATATACTAAACAGAAATAGGGTCACAGATATAGAAAACAAACATCTTTTTACCATAGAAGAGAAGGAGGCAAGAAGGGATAAACTAGGAATTTGGGTTTAGGAGTATCGCAAAGAGCTGGACACAACTGACCAACTTTCACAGACTATCATATAGAGAAATATTGGCTGGCAGATTACTAGTATAAAAACTCAACATATGTTACCAGTCTGCAGTTGTTAATTTTCTTATTATAATGTTTAAGGCTACAGAAAAAAAAAAATGTTTTCAAATCATAAATTACATTTAACACATATATCCACAATGTCTATATATTATATATTCTTCCAGTCTGGTCTATACATACATACTTTATTTTTCAATTATTGGAATTATGGCAACATTACATAGTTTGTTTTTTTGTNAATTATTGGAATTATGGCAACATTACATAGTTTGTTTTTTTGTGTTTTTTTTTTTTTTTTAAACTGGACAATTTTCCCTCAAGGGATTCAAACACATAGAAATGCATAGTACTATAGAATTATTGGAAAAACAAATCCTCATGTAAGTGAACTCACCACTTCAAACCTGTGCTGTTCAAGGGTCAACTAATTACAATAGCAAACAAGTCATTTAACCTTTATAGGCCATGGCATCCAATTCAGAAATGGGTCATTTCTTAACAAGATTACCTATTTAGTTTAGTTCAGTTCACTCGCTCAGTCCTAGCCAACTCTTTGCGACCCAATGAATTGCAGCACTCCAGGCCTCCCTGTCCATCACCAACTCCCAGAGTGTACCCAAACTCATGTCCATCGAGTCAGTGATTCCACCCAGCCGTCTCATCCTCTGTCGTCCCCTTCTCCTCCTGCTCCCAATCCTTCCCAGCATCAGGATCTTTTCCAATGAGTCAACTCTTCGCATGAGGTGGCCAAAGTATTGGAGTTTCAGCTTCAGCATCGGTCCTTCCAATGAAAATTGAGGACTGATCTCCTTTAGGGTAGACTGGTTAGATATCCTTGCAGTCCAATGGACTCTCAAGAGTCTTCTCCAACAATTTCAAGATTCCATCATGACATTACTTCTCTTTCCAGAATCTAGTTTTATACTCCCTGCTGCTGCACTTCCCACCTGGTGATATTCTCTTGTGCCCACTTTCCACCCTTCACCTTCTCTACTTCACCCCACTGTCCATTTAAAATGTTCCTATCCTGTTCTCTTTTTTTCTATATAATCAACTATCTATATATGTAGTCTGAATGACAATACAATTTAATGTATCTTCCTCATGCTCAGTTTATATTCAAGTAAACTGCCTGACTCAGTGAGAAGATATTAGTGGCATGGAATATTCAGACATGGAGGGTGGGGAGGAGCTCTCAGCCTATCTGCTTACATCTTTGAAAAGCATAATGCATGAGGCATGACTGCATATCTACTGAAATATAATGTCTTCAAAGTGAGGATTATTAGTATCCTTCAAATCCGTCAATCCTAAAGGAAATCAATCCTGAATATTCATTGGAAGGACTGATGTTGAAGCTGAAGCTCCAATACTTTGGCTACCTGATGCAAAGAGTTGATTCACTGGAAAAGACACTGATGCTGGGAAAGGTTGAGAGCAAGAGGAGAAGAGGACAAAAGAGGATGAGATGGTTGGATGGCATCACTGACTCAATGGACATGAGTTTGAGCAAACTCCGGGAGATAGTGAAGGCAGGGAAGCCTGGTGTGCTGCAGTTCATGGGGTTGCAAAGACTCAAACACGACTGAGTGACTGAACAATAACATAATTTTACAAATCTCACTTCCATAATAATCACCAATAAAAGGAACACTTAGATTTTTTTAGAGTTGCACCAAAAAAAAGATTATACTGATCAGTTTTCAAATGTATTCTGATGAGGAAAATTTTGTTTGTGGGGGAAGTTGGTTATGTTTTTGTTGTGATGTAATTGACACCTAACATTGTATTAGTTTCAGCTGTACAATATAATAATTCAATATTTGTATCTATTGTGAAATAATTACCATAAGTCTAGTTACTCACCCATGGTTAAAATATTTTTTCAAGTTATAAGAACTTTTAAGATCTCTCCTAGCAACTTTCAAAATAGTACATAGTATTCTTATGTATAGTCACCATGGCAGACATTACATCTCCAGGACTTACTCTTAAGTCTAAGTTTGTACCTTTTGATTACCTTCACGAGCTTCACCTACGCCCTACTCCCAGCCTCTGGCAACCATCTATCTGTTCTCTGTATCTATACCTGTTAAGTATTTTTTGTGTTTTTTCCTTTTGAGATTTCACATATAAGTGAGATCACACACTATTTGTATTTCTCTGTCCAATTTACTTCGATTAACAAATGTCCTCAAGGTCCATCCACATTGTCCCAAATAGCAAAAAAAAAAAAAAAAAAGTGGCTTGGTTTTTTGTATTTTCTGCTTTTTTTGCTCTAATCTAGTTTCTCTTAAATATTTACATAAATTTATGCAATAATTTCATTTTGGACTAAACAGATTTGCTTTTATTTTCTAAGGATTTGATGACATGTGTTGAGATTATCTTGAGATGCAATAAAATTTAGCCTATGTTCCAAATGTAACCCACCAAGGTAAAACATGAGTTAAAATTAAGCCAGTAAAATAAAATCCAACTTCCATTATTATACAATAGTGAATATGCATAATTATTAGGAATAGTAGCATACGTTAAATATTTTCTGATTGCTTACCTATACTGAGAGATATGGGGGACCAAAAGCAATTAAAACCAGTTTTCTGTCCCAAGTGTATACTCCCAAGTATAAAATAGAGAGATGCATACTCAACTAACAATAACACAAGGCAGAGTAAAATGGTTCTTTAAAGAAAAGTGAATCCTGTAGCTAAATAAAAGAATTTTAGTATTTAAAGGATATATAGATAAGTGAAATGCAAGAGACCCTGGTTCGATTCCTGGGTCAGGAAGATCACCTGGAGAAGGGATAGGCAACCCACTCCAGTATTCTTGCCTGGAGAATTCCATGGACAGAGAAGCCTGGTGGGCTACAGTCCATAGGGTCACAAAGAATTTGGCATGACAGCAACTAACACACACACACACATTCACATGATGAAATGAAGTCACCCTTTTCTTTAATATGCTGCTTTGTTCACATTATTTAGTCAAATCTTAAACTTTCATTTACTACAAATTAAATTGAAATTTCACAAGGAGACATTAAAAACCTTTCATCTCTCTGAATATCCAATCTGTTTCCTATTACCTTCCCAACAGGAAATTTCTGTCCCAGCCTCAATGCCCTCTTGGTTCCACAAGCAAATCATCTTCATTTATGTCTACTGACATCTGTTTTTCCATAGCCATCTTAACACAATAAATCCTCTCCCTCCTATCCAAACTTTTTCCAGCTCAACTCAAGCAGCATTTCTTCCAGAAAGTCCTCTTGTATCATCCAAATCCCTACTACTTTCTTCCTTATTGTATCATTCATTTTGGTAACAAATCTTATTCAGTTTTAAATTACTATCTGCTGTTTTCATACTAACTAGGTTAACATTTTTTAAGTCAGGTGGTTTGTCATTTATTTATTTTATACTTCCTAGGATTTGAACTGTGGTGTTGGAGAAGACTCTTGAGAGCCCCTTGGACTGCAAGGAGATCCAACCAGTCCATCCTAAGGGAAATTAGTCCTGAATATTCATTGGAAGGACTGATGCTGAAGCTGAAGCTCCAATACTTTGGCCACCTAATGTGAAGAACTGACTCATTGGAAAAGACCCTGATGCTGGGAAAGATTGAAGGCAGGAGGAGAAGGGGGTGCCAGAGGATGAGATGGGTGGATAGCATCATTGACTTGATGGACATGAGTTTGAATAAGCTCCATGAGTTGGTGACGGACAGGGAAGCCTAGAATGCTGCAGTCCATGGGGGGTCACAAAGAGTCAGACATGACTGAGTAACTGAACTGAACTCCTAGGATATTTAGTATACCACTTGCTGGATAGTAAACATTCAAAATGTATGTGCTGTTTTAAAAGGATCAAAAAAAATAAATCTAGTCTAACAAATTTATTCACACATGAAAAACAATAAACAAAAAACCCACAAAACATTAAATAACTGTTCCAAACCACAAACAGTTTGACAGTCAAATCTGAAAGCTAAAATTCTGTATTCTTCAGGTTGCTCAAGTCTGAAAGCTAAAATTCTGTATTCTTCAGGTTGCCAAGGATCCTATAGTGTATCCTGAAAGGGTATGAGCAAAGATCCCTTCCTTTTCATATAATATTGTTAAAGTCGGGATCCTCTGATTTAAAAAGTAACTTGAATTCAGAATGTGAAATGACCATCGTAGTAAAATGTAAAGTAATATTTGGGCAAAATTAGTTATTTTGAAGCCTCTTAAAGTGTGTGTGTTTTTTTAACCAACTTATTATGGTAAGGGCCATACCTGAAACAACTCCAAACACTAATTAATACCAAATGACAGCATAACACACAAGGAGTTTTTACCACAGAAGCATGACCTACCCATCCTATTTTTGCCCTAGCTCACAGTACTTTATCATAAAATACCACATAAATTCACACTAGTCAACTGTTTTTTCTAAAACATTTTGGAATAAAGGACATGAATTTATCTAAAGATGACTAGTATACAAAAAACTCAGGTTCATTGTGACACAATCAAAACTGGTTACCACAGTTTGAAATACCAAGAGCTGTAGAAATTATAGAGAGCCTTAGGAGTATTAGGATTTACTGAGAGCCTTTTAGCAAAAAGAGGGCTTGCCCAACCACTATTGTAATGACAATGAAACTTTTTCTTAATGATCTCATCTGTAACACATTACATTTGACAGCATATAAGTGCTATCAAATATAATAGGCACATAAAGAATACCAATTACGACCACATTCACCCACAACTAAAAAATGACTTTTGAGCACAACTCTGTTTTTAGTGCTTTTTGGAACTTCCCCTCCCCCATTTAGAAATAATCAACAACATAAAACAGTTCATAGAAAACTCAAGCACTTAACTATCTCAGTGAAGAGAGGTAGAAAGAAAATCTATATAAACTTCACTTCCGGTCCATTTGAAAAAAAAAATTTCAATTTGGAGAGAAAACTCACCTCTTCCTTAAAGTCCCTACACACTAAAAACAAATTCATTCCACACTTTCATATTTGACAGAGACAATAACATCAAAAAGCAGACCACAATTCCCTGAAGGAATCATGTCAATTGGTATTTCTAAAATTAAATCAGTGACCTATAATAATGTGAGTTTTCTACACATAATGCCTATAAGTAGGAAATGCAAAAATTTCAGAATCACTTCTGGTGTCAAAGTTCCAAAAAGATATGTCTAAGCAGTTCCTTAATTCCTTACTTCACCTTGCAGCTGCAGCTGCTGCTTGTAACAGTGTCAGAAAAATTAAAATTTCACCAGGAATAGCTTGTGAGAACTCCAATCCTACAAATTAAATGTGAGTTTAACCAAGATGTCTTATAATGTCTCAGTCATATTTCTAAGCTAAGCCATCACACATCTGTGAAATGCCTTTTACCAACTATAGTTTGATGATTTCTCACCTGCTTACACAATTCATTCTTTAGTTACTTAGGAAATGTGCAACAACATTCTTCAAGATTCCAAAGATCTTAAAAAATTAAAAACGCTCAAATTTAAAGGATTCATCTATTATTTTCAAAGTCTCTTCCTCTAATTTCACTATTTCTGAATACACAGCTCTCCCCAACAAAAAGAATGGCTGAAAATTCAGGAACAGGAAGTTTCAACTATATTATCTTAATAATGCCACACATTAGAGTATACCAAAAAAAAGTATTTGTAATAATGCACCAACATACATTAATTCTAATGTGATTAGAACCTCACACCCAAATATCTAAAGAATTCTGAGCATTTTACATGATACCACTCCACACATTCTGCTGCTAAGTCGCTTCAGTCATATCCAACTCTGTGCGACCCCATAGACGGCAGCCCACCAGGCTCCCCCGTCCCTGGGATTCTCCAGGCAAGACCACTGGAGTGGGTTGCCATTTCCTTCTCCAATGCATGAAAGTGAAAAGTGAAAGTGAAGTTGCTCAGTCGTGTCCAACTCCCAGCAACCCCATGGACTGCAGCCTACCAGGCTCCTCCATCCATGGGATTTTCCAGGCAAGAGTACTGGAGTGGGTTGCCATTGCCTTCTCCAAGCAGCCTCTCCCATTTCTCACTTTTTTGGCTTCCTCTCCATTTCTGTCCTGACCAGTTCAGACTCCTCTCCCAGGTGCCACACCCTTCTATATCCCCTTAGACACCTCCCTCGGAGTCCCTATGTACACCTTAAACACAGTTTGCCCCGAACTCAGTTTTTCTCCTAAACCTGCTCTTCCCCTCCTTCCCTAATCCAGTAATGGCCCCACCATGTGCTCAGAGACCCAAGCTCCAAGGCTGGGAGTCATTTTGACTTCTTTTCCCTCACCCCCACTCCTCTTCTGTCAGTTTTAATAAAGTATATTAAAGAAGTAGTATGTCTAAGACCAAACAATATTAGAATATTTCATATTTATGTTTTTACATTATTTGCCCAATTACAAATGTAAGTTAAGATAAACATAAATTGTAACCTAAACACATTCTTTGAGCTTTCCTTCTACATCACTGTCTTCCTTCCAATCTCCCTGGTTCTATGTATTATACTAGCCCAGGGCCCAGCTAAGGGAAGAGCTAAGATCTCTTCTCTATTCACTATCCAACTCAGAAGTCAGCAAACTATTACCTACCTGCAAGCCAACTGCAACCGACACTAGTTTTTATAAATAAAAATTTATTAGAACATAGCCACACTCACTCAATTATCATTACAGAAAATGCCAATAGAAGGGCAAAGTTTATTGGTTGCAAGAAAGACAACTTGGAGCTTTTGACTTTTCAGAAAAGGTTTGTCAATCCCTGTCTAGAGGAACTCACTCAGATCCACAGCTTTTTATCTATACTCTGAGAGCTCACCAAATTCTATCTTCAGTCTGGACCCAGAATTGCCATCCAACTTTTTGGGCCCATCTACTCTCATATTTCTAGTAGGCATGCAAATTTGGTATGTCTAAAACTGGTAACTTGATTTCTACCCACCCCGACCTGCTCTTAAGCTTTTCATGTCTCAATACATCCATCAGAATTCATCTAATTGTTCAGGCCAAAGTTTTCAGATACATCTTTAATTCTTTTCTTTCTCTTACATTTCTCTCATATCCTTATCCCAACCATCAGAAAATTATATTATCAAAATATACTCAAAATCTGGCTACCTCTTGCCCACTGTAATGGTATCACTCCAACTCAAGTCACAACCATTTCTCACTTGGACCACTGCAATAACTCCTGACCAGCTCCCTGTTGCTGCTCTCTGCCCCTTATGTTGTATTATCACAAATCATCTGGAGTGATCATGGAATCCCACTGCTGAAAATACTTCAAAGGCCACACAGGGCATGACCATCATGGCCCTTCAGGATCTGGCTGCTGTGGTTTCTCCATACAGACCTCCTTATTCTCAAGTATCGTCCTGCCCAGTTTCTTTGCGCTTACTGTTCTTTCTGGAAAATTCTTCCCTCCAGATACCAAGTTGCCATGCGTCTTCATTTTATTCAGGTCTCTTTTTCAAATATTATGTTAAGCTAGAGGCCACCTTCCTCAATCACTCTGAGTTATTGACTCCTGTCAACTCTACAACCCAGCTGTAGTCAGATTCCCTGGGAAAGAGTGCAAGACTCAGCTGTGCATGCATTTAGGGGAGCACTTTCAGGACCAACATCTGGAAGGGAGTAAAGGAAGCAGGACAGATAGATAGAGAAGTTGAACTGCAGTGAGGTTATAACAGAGACTTCAGTCAATGCCACTGGAACCTTGAGTGGGAATGGCACTTCAGAATTTCCCAACTGAGCCAAGAACCTGAGTTCTTTGCATGTTATAATGCACCAATATGTGGGCTCAGAGTTCTCCCAGAGAGGGGGCATGATTTTGGATAAGACACGTAAGAACATGCTTTAGGGAAACTATGGAAATGTAATACTGCTCTATACAGTGACAGTATACCTATAATTTAAAAGGCAAAGAACAACAAGTGTTGACAAGGATGTGGAATAACTAGAAACTCAGACATTGCTGGTGGAAATGTAAAATGGTACTAGAGCTACTTTGGAAAACAGTTAAAAGTTTCTTTAAAGGTTCAACACAAATTTATCAAACAATCCAGCAATCACACACCTAGGAATCTACCAAAAGAAACAGAAATATACGTATATGAAAAGACTGGTAAAGAATATTTATAGCAGCACTCTGTAATATGTAAAAAACACAAATAAACCAAAGGTCCATCAAATGGTGAATAAATTTTAAACACGGACTACATCCATACAAGGAATACTCTTCAGCAATAAAAGTGAATGAAATACTGGTATCTGCTAGAATATGGTTGAGCCTCACAAACATTATGTTCAGTAGAAGGAGCCAGACACAAAAGACAATTTATGATCCCATTTAAATGAAATGTCCATTAAAGGGAGAAAGCAGGATGTTGGTTACCTGGAGCTGCGGTAGGAAGGAGGAGTGTCTGCAAACATGCACAAGAAATATTTGGGAGTTCACAGAAATGTTCCAAAATTGGACTGAGGTGATGACTACACAACTCTCAAAATATCATTGCTTTTCAGTCTTAGCATAGGTGAATTTTATGAGATATAAAGGAAAAGGACAAAAAAGATTGTTGACTGATTCTTGAATTAACTAACGTAATATAATGACAGTGATAGCTGATACTCATTGAGTTTGCTAGGGGTCAAGAATTAGTCTGAGTTTCACATGTATTAACTCATTTAATTTTTACCATAATCCCATCTTCATTTCAGAGGTGAGAAAACTGAGGCTCAGGGAAATTTAAGTAACATGCTCATATAGTAGTAAAACAGAGAAGGCAATGGCACCCCACTCCAGTACTCTTGCCTAGAAGATCCCATGGATGGAGGAGCCTGGTGGGCTGCAGTCCATGGGGTCGCTAAGGGTCGGACACAACTGAGCAACTTCACTTTCACTTTTCACTTTCATGCATTGGAGAAGGAAATGGCAACCCACTCCATTCTTACCTGGAGAATCCCAGGGACGGGGGAGCCTGGTGGGCTGCCGTCTATGGGGTCACATAGTTGGACATGACTGAAGTGACTTAGCAGCAGTATAGTAGTAAAAAATATATTAAGAATATATTAATTGACTCTTACTCATAAAAATAAATCATTCTAACTTGAAATACTAATAGCCTTTAGCTGAATTACCAGTAAAACCAGAAGATATCACAATAGACACCATGCGTGTATAAACATGGCAAGTTTACCATAAGCATACTTAAGATGGTCCAAGTGACCACCTTGCAACATATCTAATTATCTCTATTAGCCATTGAAACCAGCAATAAATATGCTATTACAGGACAGTTTGGTCAGTAACTGGTGCATATTCAGTGAGAGAATTACTGTAAACAAATACAAAAAACATCTATGATCTTGTCTACTATATCAATATGTTCATACAGATACAGAAATATCACTAGTTTATGTAAATACAACTTTATTCTCTTAGAGTCAAGCATAAACACACAAACACACAATGAGTCACATACACTCTATAATAAAAATTTTTCTAGCACAACATGTCACAAAAATGAAGGCATATCATTGTTCCTATAACTGAAATATATGATGAGACAAGATGAGATGACAATGTATTTTGTCTTTTTCATATGAAAAAAAAATTTAGTTATAAATTTCACATGGCAGTAAACCAACTTGAATGGAAAACTTGGGGACAATAACTTTTTGTGCACTTCCAGAAAAATACTCTTAAATTTAGGTATAGATTTAGACAAGAAAGCTGATATATGAACTATCTGGTAAGTAGTTAATATTTTTTTAAAACTAAAGCACCTTGAATAAATGACCACCACGCCTATATATTTCAAAAACAATTTATTTTAAACAGTCTAATAAAACACAACACCCAGACAGTAGAAGAAACAGAATGTTTAAATAACACTAAATTCACCTTCAATACCTTTCCAACCTAAGACAAATATCGACATCAGCACTTTCTGCCTAAATGATATATCGATGAAGGCTAGAATAAAAATGATGCTTTAAAAAATGCCATTTATAACTGATAATAAATGTTTCTAAGCACTGACATNCCAAAAAGGCCACAGGAAAAGAAGAAATTACAAACAGCCACCAAAAAAAAAAAAAAAGAAAGAAAAAACAAAGGAACAAAAAGATGACAGATTTAAGTAATTATATTACATGGAAATTCAACCCAGCCTCTCTAGCAGGGCTCCCCAAAAGAATCAAGCTCTAGTGTCTAAGGCATTTATTGTATGCAGTAAATTAACTTCTCCCTTGAGCACCTAGATTGAGATGTGTTTAGCCCCACACTCAGAAAAATTGGGAAAATACCTATTCAAATCATTTTCTGTAGACTTATTTCTCTTGCATAAGTCTAGCTGAGTGAGGCTAGTATATATCAATTTGAAAGGCACAGATTGTTTGGATTGTAAGTAAAATAAGACCAAATATATGCTAATTTAAATCCAGATTAATTATAAAAATATGTTAAAAGTCAATTTTTTTTAAGATTTATCATGCACACACTGATCATAAGAAAGCTTGAGTAGTTACATTAATAGCAACATAGATTTCAGAATAAGTAATATTACCAAAGATAAATATGGGCATTTTATTATGATAAGAGTCAATTCATCAAGAATACTTAACAATCCTTAATGTATATGTGCCTAATAACGGAGAGTTATCAGAACACATGAAGCAACAATTAATAGAACTGAACGATGAAATAAACAAACTTGCAGCAATACTTGGAGATTAGTTTCACCTGAAACTATCACAACACTGTTAATCAGCTATACCCTAATACAAAATTGAATTTTGAAAAATAGTATTTAACATTCAATTATAATTTATTTTTTCCAAAGTTCTTTTCATTCATTATTCATAACACACACACAATAATACACAGCACCATAGCTAATATCTAACCTTGAATATTACATTTTCATTTGAATATAGTTTACTAACTAAAGATGCTTTAAAGACAAAAAGAATTTAAGTGATAAACCTTAAGTGATAAACCTTAGCTAGAATGACTAAGGGAATAGAAGAGAGAAGATAAAATTTACAAATAAAAGAAATAAAAACAAAGACACTCTACAGATTCTTCTAACACTAAAACAATAAGGGAACATTAAGAATAATTTTATATCAATATCCTTGATAACTTAAATGGATAAATTGCTTGACAGATGCAAAGTATGAGTGTTTCAAAAAGAAGCTCATCATCAATCTCAAAAATTGAATTTGTAACTCAATGTAGTCTCACAAAGAAGATTCCAGGACAAGAGGCTTCACTGGTAAATTCTATCAAAAATTTAAGGAAGAACTGTGACAAATCCTATACAAACTTGTTCACAAAAAAGAGAGGAAGAAGGAATACTTCCCAACTTATTTTATGAAGCCACCAAACCCTCCAAAACCAAATGGCATTACATAAAAAGAAAATCATAGACAAACCATTTAATGGATATAAAGACCTATATGTAACAAAGTATTACCAAATCCAATCCAGCAATACAATTGATTGCTGAACAACTTGCCAGTTTGAACTATCGAGGCCCACTTACCTAGATTGTTTTTCAGGAATAAATACAACAGTCCTATAAAATCTGAGTTGACTGAATACAAGGATGCAGAACTAGGGATACAGAGGAACCAAGGATACAGAAGGCCAACTATAAATTATACTTGAAATTTGAACTATTCAGAGGGTCAGTGTCCTTTACTCACACATTTTCAAGGATCAACTATTTATTTATATATATATATATAAAAAGGAATTACATCATAATCAAGTATGGCTTAGGCAGGAATGCAAGATCGGTTTCACATTCAAAAATCCAATTAAAGTAATTTACAATTTTAACAGATTAAAAGATAAGACCATATGACTATCTTGATAGCTGCAGAAGAGCATGTGATAATATTCAATGTTGTTATCATTGTTTAGGCACTAGGTCATGTCCAAATTTTTTGCAACCCCATGGACTATAGCCATTCAGGCTCCTCTGTCTATAGGATTTTCCAGCAAGAATACTGGAGTGAGTTGACATTTCCTTCTCCAGGGGATCTTTTCAGTACTCATTCCTGATTTTTAAAACTCTCAGCAAAGTGGAAACAGAAAGTGTGTTAGTTATCAACTTCTTGCCTGTCAACTCCAAGTTTTTCTTCTGCCCTTCACTATCCTGTATGATACTGAAGCTGTACCCTGTATCTTCTTTGCCAGTATCCATAACCTTAAGTTTTATTAGCACAGGGTGCTACATGAACATTGCTAGAATAGAGGTCTTCTCTTTCTGGTTACAGTATGCTTTATGCTCTTCTTGTTCCTGGGACACCCAGGGACAATCACCCCCCAGAAGCTTTAATCAGCACCCCTATGAGCCCACCCTAGCGAGACACCATCCCCCAGGTAGTCTCCCCAGCAAGTCTCACAGATGCCATAAACAGCAGTCTCCCAGAGTTTCAGTAGCACCCCCATAAGCATCTTCTCAGTGGATTCTGTCCACCCCTTAGGGGTTGGCTCACTTCCACCACACACACAGGAGGAGCAAAGCGCATTGGAACCAGAAAGGGAAACCCCTTCCTTCTATTTCAAAGAAGGCTTCCTAGTGAGTTTCACTGACACCTCTACAGGCCATTTCCCAGCAAGGCTCAAATAAGATCTAGAGAGCAGCCTACCAGATTAAGCAAACTGTGGCACAACCATACAATGCAGTATTTTTCAGCAATAAAAAGAAATAAGCTATCAAGTCACAGAAACACATAGAAGAATATTAAATGCCTATTATTAATTGAAAGAAACCAGTCTGGAAAGGCTACACATTTTATGATCCAATCTATATAATATTCTGGCAAAGCAGTACTATTAGAGATAGTAGAAAGACCAGAAGTTGCCAAAGGTTCCAGGGGAGGGAGGAGGGAAGGATGAATAGATGGAGCATAGGGGATTCTTTAGGGAGGTGATATCATTTTGTTCAATACTGTAATGGTACATACATGATATTATGCATCTGTCAAAACCCATAGAACAATATGAAGTGTAAACCTTAACATAAACTATGGACTTGAGTTAACAATATAGTGTCAGTATTGGCTCAATTTTAACAAGTATACTGCATTAATGCAACAACAACAACAAGAATCCAGCAAACTGTGTAGAGGGAAAGGGGTATATGGGAGCTCTGTACTTGATGCTCTATTTTTCTGTAAACCTAAAGTTGCTCTTGAAAGTATTGCCTGTTATTTTTAAAAATATATACAGATACAATTTAAAATTATCACCTAACTTCTGTGTAGTTGACAGTATTCCAAGATGGCCTCCATCTTAGAGGATGCCTGCTTCCTGGGGTAGAGTCTCTATAATCTTTTCCTCTTGAGTACTGCAGGGCTATAAATATGATAGGGTTCATTCTCTGTATTAGATGATATTCTATGACAGAGGTAAGAGGATTTTACAGCTGTAATTAAGGTTAAAAACTAGCTGACTTTAAGTCTGTCAAAGGAAGATTATTCTGGGCTAACCAGGGGAGCTCTCAGAAGAGACTTGGCCTTTCCTGAAGGAAGAGCCTCAGAGCCTAGGAGGGATTCTCCTGCTGCCTTTAAGAAAGGGCCTCATAAGACGGGCATGTAGCAAGACCCTAAGAGGGCCTCTAGAGACGAAGAGCAGTCTCCAGTCAACAGCTAGCCAAAAAAAAATTAGGGCCTCAATCAGACAACCCCAAGAAAATGAATTATTCCAACAACAAGACAAATATGCAAGAAGACCCCATGAGCCCTCAGCCCAGCCAAGACCTTGAACTCAGCCTGTGAGATCCTGAGCACAGAATCCATCTATTCTATCCTGTACTCTCGACCCACAGAAACTGTAAAATCCGCTACTAATGTTGTTTTAAGCCACTATGTTTGTGGCAACTTGTTACTCAGGGATGGAAACTAATACAGTCTGTTACTCACAACACTGACAAATCACCAAAGTCAACAAATTAGACTAAAAGAAGTCATTTGAGGTTTCTGTTTATTCTTAAAAATGAGCTAAATTTCACAGTCATAAAATGTAAATTACCTTATTTTGCATATGGCTGGCATTTGACATTTTGAAAAGCCAAATTACAATGAGCATATATGACACAACCACAGCCTGTTTAAAAAAAAAAAAAAAAGTGCACAACCAAGAAAGAATGCAAGAATAAATCCATCAGGAAACAACTTTTTAAGATGCTACTGAGAATTTTGCAAATCATTACCAAGTGATAATTTTTTTAAAAACATAGACAGGTTCTGCTCCTCCAAAAAATACCAAGAGAAAACAGAATTTTAAAAATCTGCAAATAACACATATCATGAGTCCTGAGTTTCTGAAGAGATTTACTATGAGCAATGTTCATGTCTTTCTATGTGCCAGTCTCTAGAAAAGTGAGGCCCAACCTAGTGGAACAAGAGATTAAAAACAAAGAGCCCTTACAACATGATACAATACATCTTATATCACAGATTCAATATGATGAAGCTCACCATTTTTTAAAGATGTCTATATTCACTGATAGGAAAGGGAATATTAAAAATCTAATATCTGGAGATTTCTTTTGACTTTCCTTTAAAAAAAAAAACTGGAGTATAGCCACTTTACAATATTGTGTTACTGTGTTAGTTTCTGCTATACAACGAAGTGAATTATATATGTACACATTTATCCTCTCCCTCTTGGACTTCCCTCTCAAACCCCACCACACACAGTCTAGGTACCACAGAGAACCAAGCTGAGCTCCCTGTGATATACAGCAGGTTCCCACCAACTACCTGTTTTAGACATGGTAGTGTATACATGTCAATCCCAGTCTCTCAATTCATCCCACCTCCCTAACCCCCTACTCCATGTCTACACATCTATTCTCTCCATCTCCATCTCTATTCCTGCCCTACAAATGACTTTCCTCAATGGATAAAAAGGATATTTGATTTTACTGTTTATTTTCTTATCAAATTACAGTTTAAAATATTAGTCTCTAGATCAAATTTTATTTTTCTTTCAGCTTTATCATTCTATGGTTTAGAATAAATTTAGACTATATCAGGGAGAAGGCAATGGCAACCCACTCTGGTACTCTTGCCTGGAAAATCCCATGGACAGAGTGGCCTGGTGGGCTACAGTCCATGGGGTCAGTAGGAGTCAGACACGATTGAGCGACTTCACTTTCACTTTTCACTTTCATGCATTGGACAAGGAAATGACAACCCACTCCAGTGTTCTTGCCTGGAGAATCCCAGGGATGGGGGAGCCTGGTGGGCTGCTGTCTATGGGGCAGAGTCAGACACGACTGAAGCAACTTAGCAGCAGCAGCAGCAGCAGACTATATCAGACTATCTCACTAACATTTAAAAATAATTTTGAGAGGTTTATATAAAATGTTTAGCACAAACAGCATTAAAAAATGAGTGAATGGGAATGTGATTGAGGGTAAAAAATGAAACACTGGTCATATTTCAATAAGCTAAACCTGAAGAGTATTGAATAACTATAAACAAGAAGGTTCATGGTCAATTAAGGCTTAGAACTGAGTAAGAAAAATTACTGGAGTTCCTAGTTTCAATTTTATTTAAAAGCTATTCTACATAGAATTATGAATCAACTCTATTTCAATTAAAAAAATTTTTTTTTAATTTCTTAAAACTTAGTCTAATTGATGAATGGAAAAACAAAATGTGGTATATTCATACAAGAGAATATTGCTGTTGTTTGTTGTTTAGTCACTAAGTCGCACCTAAATCTTTTGCAAACCTATGGACTGTAGCCCACTAGGCTCTTGTGTCCAAGAGATTCTCCAGGCAAGAAATCTAGAGTGGGTTGCCATTTCCTTCTCAAGGGGATCTTCCCAAACCCAGGACTGAACGTGCATTTCCTTCCCTGGCAGGCAGATTCTCTACCACTGAGTCACAAGGGAAGCCTTACAATATAATATTCAAACTTAAAAAGAAATAAAGTACTAATACAAAGATAAGCCTTGAAAAGTTATAGTAAAATGTAAAAGAAGCCAAGAAACAAAAGTCCATGTGCTGTATTATTTCATTTATATGAAATATTTGGAATATCTGTATCTATTTTGAATATAGGAGATTTCTTTGGTGATGTTGAAAATGTTTTGAAACTAAACAGAGGTAAAACAACATTGTGAATGTCAATGATTATATACTTCAAAGCAGTTAATTTTATATTATTCAAGTTTTAGCTCAATTAAAAAAGTCAATCCAGTAAATCTAAATATTAATTACAATTACATGCAGATGTACAGAAAACATCTATTCCCAATTTCTATCAACAAGCAGCTGTTCAAATAAAATTCACCAGCACATGAACAGAAAATTATTGATTATTCCACTCAAATACACACTGAAATTTTATACACAAATCTTGAAAGGTCACCTGTACACTGCATTAATAATTATGAAAATGTTCCATTCTTCATGAGGCATATAATGAATAAAATTTGCAAAGTTTCAGAAAATTGTATGTAATGATAAGCCATAGAGGTGGTTCCCAGAACTCTACTAAGCAACATTCATGTTTCCCCTTTTCTTTGACCCATTTAAATATTCATGAATTACTGTCAAATGCCAAGTCATAGCAAAACAAGATCTAGCCCAAATCTTGGAATCTTGTTTGGAGCACTTGAATTAGCAAACTAATCAGCCAAAAATAATATTAAACACGTCAACCAAATATTACACTTGCCCTCTGTCTCTGGAAATGTTCCATTAGGTTTCTAAAGAAAAATATGAAATGCTTCATACAAAAAGGCTTTAACCCCTATTTTGAAAACACATTTCAGCCCACAATATTTTACTACTTCTGATTCAAGACAACTTTCCAGCAAGACAATATCCCCATCAAAAGAAACACTTTTTTCAGCTTAAATTTAAATAGATTTTCAAATATAAATCTTGTTTATAATTATGAGAATTCCCTACTTTGCTCAATAGGCAGTATCATGTAATCAAGAATTCAGGTTACAATGGAGAGTCTATATCTAAATAAACTAAGTAAAGCTGAATATGACACATCAATACATAGTATCTTTAACAGGATTACATGAGCACTAACTTTACATAAAATAGTAATAAAGACGCTAGACCTATACTATCCAACACAGAACATTAGTCACAAATATCTCCTTAACTTTAAAGTATAAAATTAAAGATTCATTTCTTTGGGGGCACTAATCATATTTCAAGTATTCAATAGGCACATATGACTAGTGGCAACCATATTAGATAGCAGATTTCCTTCACCATAGAAACAGCACTACAGAATCCACAGAGGTGAATTTACCATAAATTTGCTTCATGAAGCTTAGACTTCAGGGTTATTTTCTCATGTCAAATGGTGTGAGTCATAGCAGGCATTTTGAGGTTCCAACAAAGAGGAGAGGGAATTCGTGACACATTCAATTTGGGTTTAGTAGGATGTATGTATGTGGTTCTCACTCATTTCCATGTGTAATTAATGATTCCACTGTAGGACTAGTTTCTAGGAATACACCTTTTTTACCCATTGCACCAACTACCGGGAGTCATGAAATGAAAGTTTAGAGACAGAGGTCTAAGGAGACATATGATGTGTCCCATGGAAACTAGAACTACAAGTATGTGGTAAGTGGGGGAGGAAGTCTGAAACATACACAGCTAAAAGATAGTCTGGGGTAAATTCTTCCAATCGTGATATATGAAATAGTGTAAGTAGATAATTCGGTCTTTAGCCAATGCCTAGTAAATCAGGCATTCTCTTTTATTAGGAATATATTTGATAAGTCTTATATAATTATAAATGCAGCACACATTTCCTTTTTCATTTTTGTAGGACTCTTGAAATAGAATTTCTCAAACTCTCTTTGTAGAGTACAAACATGTAACATAACCATGCCACAGGAAGAGGCAATCAAAGACCACACATCCTATAGGTGTCAATTTTTAAATTTTAGTAGTTTTAAAGTATGATCAGGAATTCAAAAATGTCCATTTTTCAATATTCTGATGATTATGTCATTGACCATCTTTTTAAAAACATGTCATCCATTTTCTTTTCTCATTGTAAGTATTAAACTTGTACACATTAATCTGTAGTTGCAATTTTGGGTTTTTTTCTCAAAAAATGTTTAAATTTCAGGTCTGCAACAAAGCCTTCATGCCGCTGAAACTAGGAATTTTTGTCTTAATCAAAGTATTTACTAATTAGCAATATCTACACTTTTTTTTCTTCATCCCAGGAGTCATAGCATTTAATAACTCAGTTACATCACTGTCATTGAATCCCAGGATTTAAAAAGGTCAATTTGAAAAACATGTGTCCCATCCACTCTGGACCTTTTCTGGTATCTCTGCAACCTTCAATATCAAAAAAAAAAAAGCAAAAACAGAAACATCATTATATCTCACTGGCATCCAACAAACATCATTTCTGGTAACTAGGTTATATTGAGTGCCTTTAAGCTTTGTACTGCTTATACCAGTGAAATGCTTCATACAGTTAGAGTTATGGCTATTCAAATGACTAGGACTTTTCTTTTAGTACACAATATATTGAACCAAATGCTGGCCTGAAAATATCGAATCATTGAAAATAAAAAACAAAAATTTCAATCATCTAATTACCTTTATAAAATGTTCTAAATGAAACCAACATTAGTAAAACCACCTTTATATATTATGAAAAAGCACTTGCAGTGTAAATTTAAAAATACCCAACAGCTAAATGCCATTTATGCAAATATTCCCTAGGTAACATGTTATTTATCTTTCATTTCATACCCTTTACACTTCATTAAGCCATACTTCAAATAACCTAAATTCTAATTATTACATTGCAAAGGTACACAACCTGAAATCACATCAAATAAATTGTAAATCAAACTTCTCAAAGCCATAGCCATAGGTAGAAATCAAATGAAATGCCTAATATCAAATAAATGGCTAGTTTAAATGCATTACATTTATACAATTGCCTAGGCACATTTATTTCAAAGTGTTTCTGTTACTTTCTCCATGGCTGTAGAATAAAAATTAGAAAATATGTTAAAACATTAAAGAACTGAATTTAGACTTGGAATATACATAATTCTAGTAGTTAACCCTCAATAATACAGTTATTACAAAGAAAAACACTTCTTAAAACTAAGAGGAATGGAAGGAAAGAGAATACTTAGCCTTCTTAACAAAAAAAAAAAAACTTCTATAATCCTAAAGCAAAAGATAGAATGGTGGTGTCCAGAGGTGGGAAATTTGGAAAACTCAGCAGTGGCCACAGGACTGGAAAAGGTCAGTTTTCATTCCAATCCCTAAGAAAGGCAATGCCAAAGAATGCTCAAACTACCACACAGTTGCACTCGTCTCTCAGGCTAGCTCAGATGGTAAAGCATCTGCCTGCAATGCAGGAGACCTGGGTTTGATCCCTGGGTCGGGAAGATCCCCTGGAGAAAAGGAAATGGTAACCCACTCTCAGTACACTTGCCTGGAAAATTCCATGGATGGAGGAGCCTGGTAGGCTACAATCAATCCATGGGGTCGCAAAGAGTCGGACATGCCTGAGTGACTTGCTTTTTTTTGCTCAGGCTAGTAAAATAATGCTCAAAATTCTCCAAGACAGGCTTCAACAACACGTGAACCATGAAATTCCAGATGTTCAAGCTGGTTTTAGAAAAAGCAGAGGAACCAGAGATCAAATTGCCAACATCCGCTAGATCATCAAAAAAGCAAGAGAGTTCCAGAAAAACCTATTTTTGCTTTATTGACTATGCCAAAGCTTTTGACAGTGAGGATCACAATAAAATGTGGAAAATTCTTCAAAAGATGGGAATACCAGACCACCTGGCCTGCCTCCTTCGAAATCTGTATGCAGGTCAGGAAGCAACAGTTAGACAACAGTTAGAACTGGACATGGAATAACCTACTGGTTCCAAATAGGAAAAGGAGTACGTGGAGGCTGTATATTGTCACCCTGCTTATTTAACTTAAATGCATAGTACATCATGAGAAACGCTGGACTGGAAGAAACACAAGCTGGAATCAAGATTGCTGGGGAAATATCAATAACCTCAGATATGCAGATGACACCACCCTTGTGGCAGAAAGTGAACAAAAACTAAAGAGCCTCTTGATGAAAGTGAAGAGGAGAGTGAAAAAGTTGGCTTAAAGCTCAATATTCAGAAAACTAAGATCATGGCATCTGGTCCCATCACTTCATAGCAAATAGATGGGGAAACAGTGGCTGACTTTATTTTGGGGGGCTCCTAAATCACTGCTGATAGTGACTGCAGCCATGAAATTAAAAGACGCTTACTTCTTGGGAGGAAAGTTATGATAAACCTAGACAGCATATTAAAAAGCAGAGATATTCTTTTGCCAACAAAGGTCCATCTAGCCAAGGCTATAGTTTTTCCAGTAGTCACATATGGATGTGAGAGTTGGAAAGCTGAGTGCTGAAGAATTGATGCTTTTGAACTGTGGTGTTGGAGAAGACTCTTGAGAGTCCCTTGGACTGCAAGGAGATCCAACCAGTCCATCCTAGGGGAGATCAGTCCTGGGTATTCGTTGGAAAGACTGATGTTTGAAGCTGAAACTCCAATACTTTGGCCACCTGATGCAAAGAACTGACTCATTGGAAAGAACTCTGATGCTGGGAAAGATTGAAGGCAGGAGGAGATGGGGACAAGAGAGGGTGAGATGGTTGGATGGCATCACCGACTCAGTGGACATGAGTTTGAGTAAACTCTGGGAGTTGGTGATGGACAGGGAGGCCTGGCATGCTGTAGTCCATGGGGTCGCAAAGAGTTGGACACAACTGAACGGAACGGAACTGAACTGAGAGGCGGCAGGGAGGAGTCACTGAGTTACTATTTAACAGGTACAGACTTTCAGTGTGGAAAAGATGAAAAATTCTGGAGATGGATGGGGGTGACAGTGGTACAACAAGGAGAATATGTTTAAGGTACTGAAAATGATTAAAATAATACATTCTATGTTATGCATATTTTCCTACAATTAAAAAAAAGAGTTCTAAAGTAATTACACTTCAATTTTTGTATACACATATTTTTTTTTTTCTGAGATGCAGCCTAAATTGGAAAGTACTTCATTGTAAGTAACAGCAACTTAGCACCTAAGTTGTCCCAGGTCATAGCTAATAAAATGGAGAAAATCAGTTTCCTGACTTCTAGCTCCATGAACTTTGTTCTCTAATACTATGCAAATTGAGAGATCACAGAAGAAATTCCAGACTTCTGTGACCAAGAACCATTTTTTTAAAAACAAATAAAAAACTACCTGTAGAAGCTGAGCCACAAGTGAATCTTTATTAAAGTAGAAGAGAGCTAAATACACAGATGACTACACTGAGCATGAAGAGTTGATGGGTAGGGCAGGTGTCAATGATAAACCAGGTCCAGTGTTTCAGTTGTGAAAATAAAAGAATTATGTCCACACCACAAATATCCAATCAACTTAGATCACATATACCACCATATTTCATTTTCTACAAAAACTACTGAAAAATTTTAAGATCCATGATTGCTTTTAAAGGGAGCTCTGACTGATTAGAATTTAATGTTTACAAATCTAAGTACTAGTTTTAGAATCTGATTTACATTAAGATATTTTCTACTCACGGTATCTCCAGAATCTTATACAATGTTATATAGTCAGTGCACAATAAATACATTTTTAAGTAGCAAGAAAGGAAGGACAAAGGGAAGGAGAGAATTAAGGAATAGAGAAAAGGTGGGTGGGAGTGGGAGTTGGTGATGTACATTCTAACAAACCATCAGCTAACATTCAGCTTTTATGCAAAAGAGAGGTTAGAGACTAGAAATAGTCATAAATTGAAGATCAGTTCCCAAACTATGTTGTACTATTTTATAGATTTTAATGGTGATTTCTTTTTCTATTAGCTAAAGTTCAGAATTTAAACATATTAGTGATGGATACAAAGTACATGATTAATTCATTATACCTGCACAACCCTATACTATTAAAACTGTGTTTTTAAATACAAAGACTCTTAATATAAAGTGATTTTATACATTCCAAAATATTTTTCTCCATTGTACAATCAAAACTTTGTATTTGCATCAACTTTTTATAATAGATTATTTTAAAAGCCAAGTATTAGCTAGCTCAATCACAAAAGCAAAATATTTGAAACAAATGCCATATTTCAACTTTACAACCTTTGTAAAGATATGCGTTTATTTGGGTCATAGAATTATGTCACTCTCACTGACAACCAGGCAAAAATCTGTCAAGTGACTTTCAGATTTATATGGTCCAATACCATTATAAGCAATTATAAGACTTAATGGCCGCTACCTGTGTGTACTTCTGGCATTGCCCGAAATCTGTGTCACAGTCATCTCATGAAGTCGTTTCAGCTTTCCTTCATCAACTGCCCTCTCAGGTTTTAGAGTTGTCATTCTTAAGATCATTTCAACAATCTATCACCTTCCTATGTTTTCCAGTTAAACATTTACATACTTTGACTCCTTAAAGATGTCATGTTTTGGCACAACTTACCAAGGAACAGAAAAAAAATCAGAAAAATTGTTTCCCATGAGATGTGATGGTAAAAGCTGACTGGGAATGGACATGAGGGAACTTTCTGAGGTGATGGGAATGTTATCTTGATAGAAGTTTATAACAGGTATAAGCATCTGCCAAAATTAGCAATCATTCACTTAAGATTATGCATGCCCATTGTACTTCAATTTACCTCAAGAAGGAAAAAAAAATGGAAACTGTTACTGAACTCTAGATGATGATATGCATGCTAAAGCATTTACCTTTAAATGTATCATTAGATAGACAGAATAGAGGGATGAACAGAGGGACAAACAAATGGACCAGATACTTGACAAATTGATACGTGACAGGTAATTGACAAATGTTTGCTCCCCCAGTGGATCAGCAGTAAAGAATCCACCTGCACTGCAGGAGACACAGGTCTGATCTCAGGGTCAGGAAGATCCCCTGGAAGGAAATGGCAACCCACCCCAGAGCACCCTGGCGGGCTGCAGTCCCTGGAGTCAGACACAACTGAGCAACTAAACAACAGCCACAACAATTGCTAAAATGAGTGGTAGGTAAACTGGTATTCACTAAATTTCTTTCAACTTCCCTATGTACGAAAACCTCCATAATAAAATGTTTTAAAATTTAGAATGTCATTATTCATAACCCTTATTACTCTAAAACTCACTGGGTAAAGAAAGAGGAATCAGCAAGTGTTCCCAAAGACAATGAACTATGATGGTAGTTGCTCATTTACTTGAAGCTTCAGATGTTTATATAAATTGATCTGAATAGCTAAAACTGGGTAAAAATTTTGTTAAATTAATTAAAAGTATAACCTATTCACCCATTCTTTCATTCATTCTGCAAATACTTGTCAATCACCTTCTATGTACCAGATGTCTCCAAGTCCTAAAGAAGGAGGACAACTTAACTGTAATACATCATAATTTGTACTGTTTGTTTCAGGAATATGGCTGGAAGGACATTTTCTGGACCATGAAGGATAAGCGAAATTTTTCCAGATAGAGGAAGTTGATTCTAAACTGTAGAAAAATGTGTGCATAAGCATACAATACAAAAACTTTATTTTATAGCAAAAAGTAACACATTTATGGTAGTTGCTTCTTATATATATCAAGATATTTAAAATAAATGCATATATATATATATATTAGACTCTTCTTTTACTATCTAATATACTGCTATTGAAAAACTCAAATCTTTTCAGTCTCCAATATAATCTAGGCATCTCTTGTTTACCATTCAACCCAAGCTGCAAATAATGAATTTTAAATAATTGAAAGTATGTTGCTGTTTAGCCGCTAAGTCAGGTCTCACTTTTTTATGACCTCATGGACTGCAGCCAGCCAGGCTCCTGTGTCCACAGGATTTTCTTTCACTGAGCCACTTGGGAAACCTAACTGAAAGTATATCACATCTGATTTTATTACTTCATAGGGATTTTTTTTTCCATTACAAATTTTACCTGGAACTCACTACATGAAACACTTGCTCTAAAGTCTTAAAATTCCAAGAGTATATATTCTGGAATTAGAAAAGTTTCCTAGACCAGGCAGCAAATGAAAATGTAACTATCTCACACAGCAACTTGGCCCACTATAAAATGCACAAAGGACAAATGTTGATATCACAGTACTGTCTAGATTGTATATAATCTACTTAGGTATTTTAAATATTTTAAACCTTTTTTAAGGCATATGGATAGTCACATTACCTTTAGAGAGCAGTCTGCCTCTCTAACCAACTCTAACAAAATTCTAGCATATGTGGGTTTACTTCAATGTATCATATCTACAAAATGTAGGTATCACTAAAATACTCACGCTTAACGAGAATTAAATGATACTTTGTTTACAAATAAATGCAGTTAGTGCTTACTGCTCAGTAAATAGCAATTAATAATAAAAAATGTTTATCCATACATATTCATGCAATTCCACAGGCACTTTTTAATCTGGGTCATGAACCAGAGTAAACGTAAACCAGAATTCATTATATCTTTTCTGTTTAGTTACAAGTCCCAATTCTCAGTCTTACTGCATTACTGACCACTTCAGAGTCATGATAGTTTTTCATTTGCTCCCTTTCAGATCCAAACTCCTTACTTCACTGCTCACCCAAGACTGCCACTCTTTACAGAGTTCACTAGCAAAGACCTTAAAATTCTTTTATCATTTATCCGTTAGTGGCCAAGAATAGAAATATCACTGGACCTTCACCTCAAATAATCCTCTAAAAAAATACTGAGTGACTGAGTTGGGCCAGAGGTTCAGACTCAAGATGCTTTATAATTTGTTTCAAACCATTTTCTATAGGTTCCTTCAAATGATCCCCGGGCTGAATGAGATATTTTCGTTCTTAGGGAAAAAGTTAGGTAGGAAAAGTAATATGTGGAGAGTTCTTAAGACTGAACACTGCATTATTAAAGGAGAGGCAGAATATTCAGAAAGTCTACAGAAAAGAGATATCTAGGATGAAAAAAATGAAACAGAAAGCCTGATTTCATCCTTTAGCACATATAGTAATGACTCACACTATTTAATAAAAAACTACATTGTCACTTGGAGACAGAAAAAGATCTTTTCTATTGATGAGCTTATTAATCTCCATGCTTTATTTCCACTAGGAAAAAAATATTCTTCATATTTACCATTAAATTACAAATCTACCCCAACATATCAAGTATTTCAAAACAGTTAAATTTTCCTTCATACCCTAAAAGCAAAGACAGAATCTAAGGCTTAGTTGTATTCAGTTCAGTCACTCAGTCATGTCCGACTCTTTGTGACCCCATGAATCGCAGCACGCCAGGCCTCCCTGTCCATCACCAACTCCCAGAATTCACTCAGATTCATGTCCATCGAGTCAGTGATGCCATCCAGCCATCTCATCCTCGGTCGTCTCCTTCTTCTCCTGCCCCCAGGCCCTCCCAGCATCAGAGTCTTTTCCAATGAGTCAACTCTTCGCATGAGGTGGCCAAAGTACTAGAGTTTCAGCTTTAGCATCATTCCTTCCAAAGAAATCCCAGGGCTGATCTCCTTTAGAATGGACTGGTTGGATCTCCTTGCAGTCCAAGGGACTCTCAAGAGTCTTCTCCAACACCACAGTTCAAAAGCATCAAATCTTTGGCACTCAGCCTTCTTGACAGTCCAACTCTCACATCCACACATGACCACAGGAAAAACCATAGCCTTGACTAGACGGACCTTAGTCGGCAAAGTAATGTCTCAGGCAAGTCCATAACACTGACATTTTCTTCTCATGAAATATGTTTAAGATAGAGGAATGAATCTTTTTTGCTAGAATATTATACTTAAAACCTAAATGCTATCAAAGCTGAAATGTATTTTTTAATCTTTCATGATATGATCTTGATACAAGTGTTGGCTAGGAGGATCCACTCAGGCTGCACTCTTCATTGGCTAAGACTCTGCAGCAGGTTGTACACATGTGAACACGTTGCTTTTTCTCATGTGCAGTACGCTGAGAGTGACTCTTTCTTCCCTGATCTTATATTTCAGTCTTAATGAAAATGACAGGGCAATGAGGACCTTATTTAGCAAATAAGTCAGTCTGCCTTGTCCACATAAAAAAATAGATGCTTAATTTCTTATCTAAGTGAGAAAGACATGGGCAGTAGAAAAATGAATACTGAAAATAAACGTCAAAAAGAAATAAGGTTTCAACAGTAATTTTTAAAGTAATAAGGACTAGGAGAAAAACAATTTAATATGAAAATTTTTCATGTCTAAAATTATGTAGGTGAATCCCTACAGTCCTAAAAATATCTTCACAAAATGATTCATATATGAAATAAATAACTTCAAAAAGAAAAAAGAAACTTTTGGTAAAAGGAATATAATCTTCATTTAAAATGTTTTAAAACATACTCTGATAGAGTACCTTTTGGAAGAAATGGTCAGATGCCTNGTAGATATCCATTCATGCATGTATTTCTGAATTAGATTAAGAGCTTCTAAAAGGTAGAGCACATCATGAGAAACGCTGGACTGGAAGAAACACAAGCTGGAATCAAGATTGCCAGCAGAAATATCAATAACCCCAGATATGCAGATGACACAACCCTTATGGCAGAAAGTGAAGAGGAACTAAAAAGCCTCTTGATGAAAGTGAAAGAGGAGAGTGAACAAGTTGGCTTAAAGCTCAACATTCGGAAAATGAAGATCATGGCATCCGGTCCCATCACTTCACGGGAAATAGATGGGGAAACAGTGGAAACAGTGTCAGACTTTATTTTTCAGGGCTCCAAAATCACTGCAGATGGTGATTGCAGCCATGAAATTAAAAGACGCTTACTCCTTGGAAGGAAAGTTATGACCAACCTAGATAGTATATTCAAAAGCAGAGACATCACTTTGCTGACTAAGGTCCGTCTAGTCAAGGCTATGGTTTTTCCTGTGGTCATGTATGGATGAGAGAGTTGGTCTGTGAAGAAGGCTGAGCGCCGAAGAATTGATGCTTTTGAACTGTGGTGTTGGAGAAGACTCTTGAGAGTCCCTTGGATTGCAAGGAGATCCAATCAGGCCATTCTGAAGGAGATCCACCGTGGGATTTCTTTGGAAGGAATGATGCTAAAGCTGAAACTCCAGTACTTTGGCCACCTCATGTGAAGAGTTGACTCACTGGAAAAGACTTTGATGCCAGGAGGGATTGGGGGCAGGAGAAGGAGGAGACGACCGAGGATGAGATGGCTGGATGGCATCACTGACTCGATGGATGTGAGTCTGAGTGAACTCTGGGAGTTGGTGATGGACAGGGAGGCCTGGCGTGCTGCAATTCATGGGGTCGCAAGGAGTCGGACACGACCGAGCAACTGAATTGAACTGAAAATATAGTGACCTAGAAAAAGACTAAGGGCCGCAACTTTAGATTGTTTTGCTTGTTTAAATAAATGGTAGGGCAATACTAGGTAGTCTTCTTTAAGCTGGGGAGCCATACTAAGAATTTCAAGCAAACAAAGACTCAAACACAGGGCTCTCATTAACTAGAGTTGTTAGCTACCCTAAGAGGTGGGAAATTGTATTATTTAACATAAAAAGCACTTTTTAAAATATGAAATTAAAAGCTTAAATAGGCAAAAACTCATTTTTAATGTTCTTGGAACTTACTTTTAATGAAACCGAAGTTAGGACACAAAAGCTCTTGGGTGTCAGCACTGAGTACTCTATGCAGGGAAAATTCTCCACAGTGTGGCCTGAGTTCCCACAGTGCGCCTGAACACACAGACACACATAACCATCTCTCTAATTATTAAAGTATATACCAAAGGGCCCTTCTTCTGTCTCCAGAAACATATTAACCCACTCTTTCTTAAAAGTCGACTTCACCAGAGTCTTTCATCTGTCACCAAAAGCAGCAAGACCTGAGTGAAGAGGCTGGCAAGGCAGCCTGAACAAGCAAAGTTTCCCTGCACAGACTAGGCAGGTCTGGTGCTCACAGATGGTGCAGGCATGGGTCCTGAATTGACAGCAGCAGGATACTGTCTACCCAGTACATAACAAAGCCACTGAAAGTCAGCCAAAAACAAAAATAAAAAATTTTTTTTAATTCCTGATTTCATATTTATCAAGCCTTTCACAATAGTCAAGCAGAATTAAGAATTTAAAGTCTCATCTAATTTAACTCCAACACAGATAAAACAGTGTTTCTTAAATTGAAACTTCTTCCACTAAATTTTTCCTTTCAATAGTAACAGAACTTTAGAGAAATGATACCTTCTCAGGGGCCTTTTCCAGCTTTTCACAAACATTTATCATGGTGGCAAATAATTTCATAAGTTTCTTTACTGGACATGTCAGCTCACACTTTGAGAAATGCAGACTAAAGAATCAAATTCACAGCAGGAGAGGGAAACATGGAAAGCATACAGGACCAGAATTACATCAGAAAGCTTAGGGGTTTAGCTTTAAAACTAGATGGATGGATGAGAATTCCTAGACATGAATGGTCATAATACATCTGGCTTTAAGTAGCTACTGCCACATGTATAGAAAGCAAACACAAGATGACGCACTATACACTTAAGTCGCTCTACTTCCTGTCTGACTTTATCTCATATATAAAAAGCCCTGTATGAGGTCCAAATTAGAACATTATAATTGGGGGGGAAAAAAAGTGAATTTTGAGAATATATAATAAGGTCAGGATATTGGAAATTAATACAATGAAAAAATGTACTTAATACTTTCACAATATCTGCAATATGCCTCCTGAATAACCTAAATGACATATATCTGGAAACTACTGCTATTTTATGTAAAAATAACACACACTAAAATATTGTTCTTCCTTTCATTCCTGGTAGGAAGAAGTTTTTAGGCTTCCCTGATGGTTCACTTGGTAAAGAACCTGCCTGCAATGTAGGAGATCTGGGTTTGATCCCTGTGTCAGGAAGATCCCATAGAGAAGGAAATAGCAACACACTCCAGTAATCTTGCCTAGGAAATCCCAAGGACAGAGGAGCTCAGCAGACTACAGTCCATGCGGTCCAAGAGTCAGACACAACTTAGCAACTAAACCACAGGCAGAAGTTTTTAAAGCATGTAAATATAAATTTTTAGGGAAAGTAGTGTCAGACTATTTTGGGGGGCTCCAAAATCACTGAAGATGGTGATTGCCACCATGAAATTAAAAGACACTTACTCCTTGGAAGAAAAGTTATGACCAACCTAGATAGCATATTCAAAAGCAGAGACATTACTTTGCCAACTAAGGTCTGCCTAATCAAGGCTATGGTTTTTCCTGTGGTCATGTATGGATGTGAGAGTTGGACTGTGAAGAAGGCTGAGCACCAAAGAATTGATGCTTTTGAACTGTGGTGTTGGAGAAGACTCTTGAGAGTCCCTTGGACTGCAAGGAGATCCAATCTGCCCATTCTGAAGGAGATCCACCCTGGGATTTCTTTGGAAGGAATGATGCTAAAGCTGAAGCTCCAGTACTGTGGCCACCTCATGCGAAGAGTTGACTCATTGGAAAAGGCTCTGATGCCGGGAGGGATTGGGGGCAGGAAGAGAAGGGGACAACCGAGGATGAGATGGCTGGATGGCATCACGGACTCAATGGATGTGAGTCTGAGTGAACTCCGGGAGATGGTGACGAACAGGGAGGCCTGGCGTGCTGCAATTCATGGGGTCGCAAAGAGTCGGACACGACTGAGCGACTGAATTGAACTGAACTTAGATATCAAGTTTGCTTTTTACCCTGTTTAATTTTCTTCTTAATCTGGGTTTATAACAGATCTATAATTCTGGAGAGTATCTGTTGCTACTAGCTTATAGAACAGATAAGTAATTGGAAGATAAAATTTTTTTACTTTACATCCAGTTTTCTTAATTTAGCATATACTCCATCCTCAAACCAAAAGCCTTACTTAAGCAAGCCAAATATAATGAACTTTTTTTTTTGGCCACACTGTGTTGCATAGCATGTGGGATCTTAGTTTCTGGACCACACTTCAAACCTGTGCCCCCTGCACTGGAAGTTTGGAATCTTAACCCCTGGACTTTGTTTTAAAGAATCTAAGTAGGGTAACAAAGTATTTTCCTGGATGCTGTATGCAAAAACTAAGAATATTTACCAGCTCATGAATTTTTTTTTTTAACTCCAGGAAGTGAACGAACAATACACACTATTACATTTAATTATTACTGTGCCCTATTTTATGTTGAGGACAAAAAATGCTCGATCTCAGTAATAGTTTCTACAAGTGCAGCACTCCTATGGTATAAGACCAGAATTTATAGCATTTCTGTTAGATAATAAAACCCAGATAAGTAAAAGAAGAAATGCAATTCATGACAAGGTAACTTCGACCAGTAATGCACTTAAGACCTTCAAGATTTCACTGGTCGATGAAAAAGGAAAGTGCTGTACACTCACAAGCAATCTATTTGGCTACCGGATCTCCAGTTCTCATAGAGCATATTACTTACTAGTTTTATTAATCCGTAAACCCATTGTTGGCAAAGACCACAGAATCCTAACACCAATCCACCCAGAAGTGGCCAGAGAAACAATGCTCAGGCTGCAAACAACCAAGGTTCTCTCTAGTCTGTTTAATCTTCAAAGATTTTCTAAGTCTGATCACTGAGTGAGAAGTCCATAAAATGTCAAACAAATAAGAGGACAGGAGATCCATAAAAGCACGGTAGAACTGAACTGAAGAGTGTATGAGAAAGAAATGACCTGCACAGTTGAGGATTAGCTGAAGAACTATCTACTTTTATCTTTTATTGTTAATTAGAAAGTTTTCAGAGGATCCCAAAAACAGAAATTAAGACATGAGAACAAAAATTAATCAGTTAAACTTTAACATTGCTTTTTGAAAAATGTAACTGGTGGCCAGCTTTGAATATCCACTTGAATAAATCGTTGCCTCCATCAGACTTTACCAAAACTATACCAAATACTTTAGTTCTAAACTTTGTTCTACAAAGTATAGTTTCTCTTTCAGATGTTTTTTCTTTGTTTTTTCTAGTTAAAACCTTCCTAGAATGGCTAATCATAATTTCTTACAACCATAAAATGAAAACTTCCTTAAATTCTATGTAAAAAAATGTTTACACTTTTATTTTTTAACTTATTTATTTTAATTGGAGGCTAATTACTTTATAATATTGTAGTCAGTTTTGCCATACATTGACATGAATTACACTCTTTTGGCAACATAGAAATTAACACTTAGAAATTCACATTTGGATAATATCCCTTAAGATATCCAACATGCAGAAAAAAAATCAGTAAGCCACAAAATGTCTATCACAGAAATACTTATAACAGTGAAATTCCAGTAATAATTTCTAAAATTATAAAAAAATAATGAGTATATAAATTACCACATACCTACTTTATCTTCTATTTTGAAGCTATTTAAAATAACTGACATAAAATCCAAGTAGCAACATGGAAACACTTTGTGAAAAACAAAAGAGAAAGTAGGCTGGAAAAAAGTACAGTATTTCCTAAAAAATGAACATTTTTAAGCAAACAATGTAAGAACACAAAAGCTAAACCGCTCATAACATTTCATAGACATTAGAAAAGTTAAATAAAGATTCATTTTTAACTGAAGACTAAGTTATCTTCTGAGTCTTTTCAAGTTTAGATATGTTGCTGCTGCTGCTAAGTCACTTCAGTTGTGTCTGACTCTGTGCGACATCACTGAATACTTAAAAAAAACTTTTTTTCTCATTGTATAAAAACAAAGTTACTCAAATTTTTTAAAACTCTGTTTTATACTTGGAATCTTGTCACTGAGTTAAACTCAAAGAATTTGACATTATATAGTTATTCTTTATTTATGAAAACCAGCCAAAATAAATATTTTTAAAAATACATCCACTGCTAAAACAGTTTGAAAAACTCCAGAGTGAAACAAAGAACTGTGTCAGATTCAGTATCCTTAGCAACAGACGTACAAAAATGACAATCTTAAAAGATGTATATAAAATAATTTTAATTGTGCCACTTAAATGTTTTTGCATTGTTTTCTCATTATATTATTTCTTTCTGACCACTTAATCTAAAGTAGCTATCAGGCCACTATCACATCACACTTTTTTGTATAGCACTTATTTTTATCTGATATACTCGACAGAAATATCTACTAGTTTACTATCGCAGTTCAGTTCAATTCAGTTGCTCCGTCGTGTCCGACTCTTTGCAACCTCATGGACTGCAGCACGCCAGGCCTCCCTGTCCATAACCAACTCTCGGAGTTTACCCAAACTCATGTCCATTGAGTTGGTGACGCCATCCAGCAACCTCATCCTCTGTTGTCCCCCTTCTCCTCCTGCCCTCAATCTTTCCCAGCATCATCTTTTCAAATGAGTCAGCTCTTCACATCAGGTGCCCAAAGTATTGGAGTATCAGCTTCAACATCAGTCCTTCCAATGAACACTCAGGACTGATCTCCTTTAGGATGGACTGGTTGGATCTCCTGGCATACAAAAACACAGACCTCAAGAATAAAATAGTATTTTCCATCTTATTCACCCCCAGAGTTGCATCATACAGATTTGTAAGCTCTATATACATCTCTATAGTTATGCAATGCACAACCTATACAACTGAATATGACTTGCTTATAAATGATTAATTATATACACGTCATAAAGGACCGTAATCTTAACAATGTCATTGTCTCTCATGATGAAACACTCTCAGCATGCATACCAGAAAAACCTGTTCCTCAAAGTTTAACTCCTAAATTTTCTTTAATATTATTTCTCATTAGCATGTATGAATTTGTTTCTTGTTAGGCCGTGAAATTTATAAAAGCAAAATATTCCTGAGGCAGAAACCAATCCACAAGATTGGTGAACCAATGCCTTCACCTATTAAAGGTTCATCCATAATGAGTGATGATAGCACTACATTTTTTAAAGTATCTCTCAATCAAAAATATCAGTTTCTTACTGCTGGGTACATCTCAATTTTAAAATGACCTCCAGGTAGTTTTAAAGAATACTGCTTATACATGCATACATATATACATACATACACACACACAGACACACCATAATCTAATCCATTTGAACTGTAAACACAGAAGGGATTTTTAACATTGAAAAATATAGGACTACTTACAGAACTACCAAGTAGTTTTAAATTATTATTTTATTTTAGAGTCCCCTACTGCTTCCAAACATGGTTCTTTTTATAATAATGTCTGGAAATACTCTGGAAAACAAAAACTCCAATTTTAATCAAAGGTAAAGGCTAAAACTATTTCCTGGGAAGCCTAATTAAAGGTAAACAACCTCTCCTTTACTAGACTGTTCTATTCACACAAAACTGTTTGGCTAGAAGAAATGATAATGGAGTATAAAACCTTTGTCTTCTGGGTTGCTGTTTACAATCTGGATGAAGCTGATAGCCAAAAGAAAGCACACAAAGGCCAATGTGAAAAGAATGTGTAAGCCTGGTCATTCATCTTCCTAGAAGACATATGCTGATCAGTAAGACTATCAGCTACTAAATAACAACTTTCTCATCTCCCCACACACATAAAATATAAATTACAACCCTTATAACCCACTTGGAAAATATAAACTAAATTCAATATTTTTTTTTAAATGTGTCTACTATGTGCTAGGCAACAATAGGATAACATATGACTAGAAAACACTATCTGCCCCCAGAGAAGCTTCACATTCATATGAAGGCATGATTTGGCAACAAAGAAGCAATGGACACAGATTCAAATCAAGGTGGGGTCCAGCTATTAGAAGCAGCCTGGCCATGCACTGACCCAGGACAGACTCATCTCAAACCATGCACCCCAGTATCTACTCCTCCTCTAGAATTGCTTCCCTCTGGAGCTTATTTCCTTACCTAGCTATTCCACCCAGATACTCCACGGCTAATGCTCTCACCTCTGTTTCTCAGAAATGGTTCTTCCCAATCATCCTTCTAATCTCTACTCTACCACCCAGGGTCCCCATATCAGGCACTTTGTCTGCCTCAATTATTCTCAAACCTCCTCAGAACTGCACTCCCAGACTTGATGACCTGGAAAGAACAAACTTGTGTCTGCACATTATATCAGAGAAAGTCAAGTACACAGCTACCTAGAACACAAGGCAGGGTAAAAATGCATGAGAGATCTGCAGGTACTGTGATCTGAACTGGTCATCAATAACATCCAAAGATGTACAGATAAGTGTTCACTGGAGAGTAGAGATTCCCTTCTGGGAGCCACCTACCATGTTCCACAAATCAGTCCCAAGATAGTCTGACTGCACTTTTTCTACAGGAAGTTTTATTAGGAACTATTTCAAGTTTTCACATTTTCAAAATTGGTTTCAATCACTGGAAGTAGCTTTAGAGACATACATTTGAGAACATCATCATTTGCAGTTGACTGATTTTCTAGACTTTCCAAATGCTGGATTTTACCCCTTTAATGACCTTCTGCTCCCAATATAAACTTTCATCAAAGCCAGGATATTGGACAAAATAACCCTGAAACCAGGTGTCAGATTAAAGAGGGACACAAGGATGTCTCTAGCTTTCAGTAATGGCCTGTGCTAATGAGAAGGCCCAGGTGTTCATTGAAATGTATGTGGAGCTACCTCAAAAGATTGCCAGCTAGCAACCAAAAAAATCTGGTACAAATAAAGTAGGACTAGATGCAATTAATGAGGCAAAAAACACTGTAATGCTGAATGTAAATACTAACAAAATTTTCTAAAGTTACATGCGAGGAGGCTCCTTGTAAATCAGAGGAAGAAAAATGTTTTTAACCTTAAATTTTTCCATATAATTAACTGCTGCTACCCAAGCAAGTCCTTTGAATCCAAAAACCAAACTGAGCTGGCTTGGTCCTAGTTATAATTACCATTTAAATACAACAGAACAAAAGCCTCTATGTTGACAAGAATATCAAAGGGGAACACCACACAAAATCTAGAATGTCTCAATTACACAACTGCTTTAGAAATACTGAGGATTGTTCACTCCACTTTTTTTTCCCCCCAGAATATCCAACAAAACTTTTAAATTAGTCCATGAAAATGCATACATATAATAACATAGTTTTGGATTTTTTGGAGATTTCAATATTATCTCATGAATCCTCTTCCTTTTAAAAGTGAGAAAATGAAGCCTAGAAAAGGTAAGTCACATAATACCACACAACATATTCAACAAAAAAATTCCTGTACCCTATGACACAGCCCTTTCTTCAAATACAACAGAGTGAGTTACTTTGTGAGTCTATCCAAGCACTAGGCTACCTTCAAAACAGTGCAATGACCACAGTCAGCAGAAGAGGAAACCTGAGAGGACTGGTAAAAAACAAAAGCATGACGCTCTTAATGGTGTGAACTTAATCCCCAGGAAACCGGAAGCGTCTTGGCTCACCTAAGCACATAGAACTCAAATGTGCATCAAGGCCCCTCTGAGAAGTTATCAGTATGCGGACATCTTAGAGTACTGCTTTACATTCCAAGTCCAACCTTCACGCAACAGAATTCTCCTCAAAATATCTAAGTGGGATTTCACAGTCTACTTTTTCAAATGCTCTGACAGAACACTGAAAAGGCTGAAATTATAAAATCTCAAAAGCTATTCTGTTGAATTCAAATCTGTTCAACTATTACCCATTTTCCCTCCGTTTTTAAATACATGGATCACTGTAAACATTCTAAAACTTATTGTATTTTCAACTCTTTGTACAGAGGTACAATGGAAAGAAATGGGGATGTGGTAGAAGGGGAGTAACTTGATTTTCTATGCATTATATCACATATATAATTTAAATGCATTAAATGTGTGAAAATTTAACTGTAACGAATATTGTGTATATATCTTGACAGTATCCAATTTTGAAAAACAAAAATGTTTAAACAGAATTTCAAATTACTTCTCAATAAATCATACAACATTAAATGTATAGCCTTAGTTACCATGAAAGTAATTTTTAAATCCAGTATTTTTATTAAAAAAAAAAAAC
>SJYQ01001080.1:267633-300074 GCA_006410935.1 Redunca redunca | reverse complement strand
CATACAGATTTCTCAAGAGGCAGGTCAGGTGGTCTGGTATTCCCATCTCTTTGAGAATTTTCCACAGTTTATTGTGATCCACACAGTCAAAGGCTTTGGCATAGTCAATAAAGCAGAAATAGATGTTTTGCTGGAACTCTCTTGGTTTTTTCCATGATTCAGCGGATGTTGGCAATTTGATCTACGGTTCCTCTGCCTTTTCTAAAACCAGCTTGAACATCAGGAAGTTCACAGTTCATGTATTGCTGAAGCCTGGCTTGGAGAATTTTGAGCATTACTTTACTAGCATGTGAGATGAGTGCAATTGTGCAGTAGTTTGAGCATTCTTTGGCATTGCCTTTCTTTGGGATTGGAATGAAAACTGACCTTTTCTAGTCCTGTGGCCACTGCTGAGTTTTCCAAATGTGCTGGCATATTGAGTGCAGCACTTTCAGAGCATCATCTTTCAGGATTTGAAAGAGCTCAACTGGAATTCCATCACCTCCACTAGCTTTGTTCGTAGTGATGCTTTCTAAGGCCCACTTGACTTCACATTCCAAGATGTCTGGCTCTAGATTAGTGATAACATCATCATGATTATCTGGGTCATGAAGATCTTTTTTGTACAGTTCTTCCCTGTATTCTTGCCACCTCTTCTTAATATCTTCTGCTTTTGTTAGGTCTGGTAAGACTAACTTCTGTGGGTCTGGTAAGACTTTTCTATTGTTAGTTCTAATCTTGTTAATTTAAGATGTATGTAGTGGGAGTGGATCTGGTCAAAGTTTATAAGGCCTTGATAAGACTAGAGAGTAGAACATCCCTTCTGATGTCTCTGTCAGAAGCTTTCTCTGTCCCTTTTTGTGCTTAGTTGCAGTCGTGTCCCACTGTTTGGGACCCCACAGACTGCAGCCCTCCAGCCCCCTTGTCCCTTTTTATACTTTAATAAAATGCTGCTACACAGAAACCTTTAATTGATCAAGTTTGGTCCCTGGTCCCGAAGCTAAGTCTTCGGAGATCACGAATCTGACATCGTTCACTGTAAGCTATCACTTTCTCTTATGTTTTAACATAATCTGCATGTTTATACATCTGTTAATAAACACACACACACATTTGTATTGTACCTCAGTTAATGCACTGGCAAACGTGTGTATAGGCACAAACATACACACATACACACACACACACATACACACACACACACAAGTTTAAACTGTTGTAGGCTTCAGAGGAACAACACCATACAAGGTTATGGTGAATAAAAAAAAGCACAATTTGAAGACTGAGAATAATTTAAAGTACAAATAGAGAATAGGAGTTCAAGTACACTCAAGATATGAGCATTTTCAAATACTTTTCAAAGCTCAAATTAGAAGATCCTTCTTGTGGAATGCTGAAAGGGTAAAGGCTGGAAAACAGGATTAACTGAAGAAAGTTCAGTTCAGTCATTCAGTAGTGTCCGACTCTTTGCAACCCCATGAATCGCAGCACGCGAAGCCATCGAGTCTGTGATGCCATCCAGTCATCTCATCTTCTGTGGTCCCCTTCTCCTCCTGCCCCCAATACCTCCCAGCATCAAAGTCTTTTCCAATGAGCCAACTCTCCGCATGATGTGGCCAAAGTACTGGAGTTTCAGCTTTAGCATCATTCCTTCCAAACAAATCCCAGGGATGATCTCCTTCAGAATGGGCAGATTGGATCTCCTTGCAATCCAAGGGACTCTCAAGAGTCTTCTCCAACACCACAGTTCAAAAGCATCAATTCTTTGGCGCTCAGCTTTCTTCACAGCCCAACTCTCACATCCATACATGACTACTGGAAAAACCATAGCCTTGACTAGATGGACCTTAGTCGGCAAAATAATGTTACTGCTTTTGAATATACTATCTAGGTTGGTCATAACTTTTCTTCCAAGGAGTAAGAATCTTTTAATTTCATGGCTGCAGTCACCATCTGCAGTAATTTTGGAGCCCCAGAAAATAAAGTCTGCCACTGTTTCCCCATCTATTTCCCATGAAGTGATGGGACCAGATGCCATGATCTTCGTTTTCTGAATGTTGAGCTTTAAGCCAACTTTTTCACTCTCCACTTTGACTTTCATCAAGAGGCTTTTTAGTTCCTCTTCACTTTCTGCCATAAGGGTGGTGTCATCTGTATATCTGAGGTTATTGATATTTCTCCTGGCAATCTTGATTCCGGCTTGTGCTTCTTCTAGCCCAGCGTTTCTCATGATCACAATAAACTGTGGAAAATTCTGAGAGAGATGGGAATACCAGACCGCCTGACTTGCCTCTTGAGAAACCTATATGCAGGTCAGGAAGCAACAGTTATAACTGGACATGGAACAACAGACTGGTTCCAAATAGGAAAAGGAGTACGTCAAATATCGTATTGTATATTGTCACCCTGCTTATTTAAGTTATATGCAGAGTACATCATAAGGAACTGAAGAAAAGGGAGGGACAAAAAAGCAAAGTAGGAAAGAAAAAGGGAGGAAAAGGCACACCTAAAGGATGAAATCTTAAACAGACCAACTTCAGAAAGGCCACAAATTAATAGCTTAGTTGGTGACTGAAACACATTATTAGCAAAACAAAATGCCCAAATTCTACTTAGTCAAGAAATAAATCCTTCATTTCTTCTGGACATACCACTCATAGCATAATAAATCAATAAATACTTTTTTAAAAGGAAGGCTTAATCAGAACATAATATAAAATGTACAGGTCATCGGAAATGTAAAACTAATAGTGCCTTTCCATACAGACTTAAAACAATTTTAATCACTAATAGAATAATAGGCAGTGGAAGTGAGTTAGAGAGATACTTCTAAGAGATACTAGACCACTCATGTTATTCACAGGGAGGATCTCTATCCTTTTGTTCACTGACCTATCCCAAGTACCTAGAGCAGTGCCTGAAACATAATAAGTACTCAAAAAAAAAAAAAAATGAAGGAAGAGACTATCACTTTGCCTGAGGCTCTATCTATACCAAATCCCCCATCTGAGATTGCATTAACTAAATACATTCTGGTTACTTAATTTGCATTTGACTTTTCTCACTCTACTGTCATTATCATGGGTAATAGTCTAAAACAACTGAAAGTGTTCTCTGTACAGATCAGATTTTATTAAAGCTTTAAGGATACTTCTCTGCTGATTTCATTTTATGGCCTTAAGAAACAGAAGCATCTAATCCTTTAGCTTGTTTACTTTATGCCTCTGCCCCACCTTTACAATAGATTTACTCCTCTGAGTTTTCCTTGATCAACAAAGTCCATCAACAACAAAGTGAAGTCTCTCAATGTCCAATTCTTTGCGACCCCATGGACTGTAGCCTACTATGCTCCTCTGTCCATGGGATTTTCCAGGCAAGTGTACTAGAGTGGGTTGCCATTTCTTTCTCCAGAGGATCTTCCTGACCCAGGGATTGAACCCAGGTCTCCTGCACTGAGGCTTTACCGTCTAAGCCATCAGGGAAGTCCCTACATAAAAGACAGTAATGATGAAATGGCAACCCACTCCAGTACTCTTGCCTGGAAAATCCCATGGACAGAGAAGCCTGGTAGATACAGTCCATGGGACCGCAAAGAACTGGACACAACTGAGCGACTTCACTTTCACTTCACTATGGAGGACCCAAATCTAATATGACCAGTATCCTTATACAAAGAGGAAATCTGAAAAGAGGCTTGTGCAGAGAGGAGAGATCATGTGAAGACACAAGAGGTCAACCAACTACAAGGCAAGGAGAGAGCCTTCAAATTGTCACAAGAGTGTATGTTCCTCGGTTCTTTGTCTCGTCACAACAAAGATTTGGAGCGAGGAACATTAAAGCCCTCAGCACATCACAGCTCTCGGGTCTTGGACAAACCGTGTCATAGCCCTTAGGCAAATCAGTGTTACAGTTCTATTTTATTTAGAAGATAGCAGGAGAATCCATCCTCGAAGCATGAGGGCATGCCAACCCAAGACTTGAAGAGAAGAGACTAGAGGAGCGTGTCGGGGAGGGAGAGAAGGAGAAAGAGCACATGCACATGGTAGAGAAAGAGAGAGAGAAAGCACTTTGGCTCCTCCTTTTATGTGTTTTTTTCCTCTACCTGGGCCTGCCCTATGCAAATTGGGCTTAGCCAGGAGTGCTGTTTGTTCTACCTGAAGTCTTCACTCTGGTCCTCGGACCTTCTTTTGTTCTATTTCATGGGCGTTTCCCTTCCTTGTCTTTTAACCACCGCCATTTTGGACTCCTTTTCCCTATTCTACCTACCTAACAAAAAGAAACCAACATTTGCTAACACTTGGATCTCAGACTTCTAGCCTCTAGAATTGTGCAAAAATAATGTCTGTTGTTTAAGATCAAGAAAAAAAAAGTTCCTTAGTAATAGATTCATAGACACATTTGTGAATCTATTTAACTTACAAAGGGATGTTATAACATGTATTACTGTAAAAGTATTCAAATTAAGTTGTAGCTTTATTTGGAGCTTCCCTGGTGGCTCAGACAGTAAAGTGTCTGTCTACAATGAGGGAGACCTGGGTTCGATCCCTGGGTTGGGAAGATCCCCTGGAGAAGGAAATGGCAACCAACTCTGGGACTATTGCCTGGAAAAGCTCATGGACGGAGGAGCCTAGTAGGCTACAGTCCATAGGGTCGCAAAGAGTCGGACACGACTGAGCGACTTCACTTTTGATGTCAACCTTAGCCTTAAGTACATATAGAGATTAACGTCACCTACAGGACCAGGTGAAACAAAGAGATGACCGTTACTATTAATATGGACTCTACAATCTGTCCTTGAATCAGGGAGGGATAAGAAAAAAAGACTGGAGGGGAGCTGCCACTAGTGTACAGGGTGATGTTGAGCAGTGCAGGTGTTAACTGACTGGCTGCCAGCTATCTCTTACCAAAGTCTCAAACTAACCCTAAAGCACTTCCACAAAGTTAAGCCCAATCATTCCTGTTTTTTCAGTTGCAGAAAGGAAAAAAATTCCTTAAAATAACATGCAATTTACAAATGATTAGTAAACAGAAGGCATTCAAATGTTTGCTAAATTAAAGAGTACCTCCCTATGGTTTGGGAAATTGAGGCCAAATTGAATTCCAATTTTTTTTTAGGTAAAGGGTAATGTCTCAAAAACATATATTACCAACATATTAGCAGATGAAAAAAAATGTGCCTGGATACTCAATAAGATCTGTATGCATTCATATATTCAACACAGGCAGTTTTGTAACAATAAATTGAGACACTTTTGATTTGAAGTAATTCTCAAGTGACAATTTATGCTCAGTCATACAGTTACCAGAAAATGAAATACCTGTTTCCAAAATTAATAGTCAAAAACAGTAAGAAACCGCTAATTTATTCTCAATTTTGAAGTAATACATATTTTGTTATAATTTTCATTTTGCTCTCTACAAAGCACACTTGATTTTCTATTTTTCCATATTTAAGATCACACAAAATATGGAAACATTTTATTCTCAGTTCACTAAAGTATACAAGGTATTAAATACAAAGACTCATTTTCAGATATAGCTAAGTTCATTAAGAATCTGTTGTTTATATGGTTTCAAAGAAACATTTCTAGAAAGAATTGCTAGAAATTTTTACTTTGGATAATTTCATTATTAATAATTATTCTTGGGACAAATATAATGATTTTAATTAGCTGGGCTTTAACAAGGTATGCAATCAGTAAGTATTCTTTTTTTTTTTTTCTTTTGGCCACACTGTGCAGCATGTGGGATCCTGGTTCCTCCACTAGGGATCAAACTCTTTTCCCCTGCATTGGAAGTACAGAGTTTAACCACTGGACCCAACAGGGAAGTTCCAATTCTTAATTTGTAAGTTCTTTTTTTTTTTTTTTTAATTTTTTCTCTACCCCAAAATATAATCTGGGCTAAATTCAATCTACTGACCCAAGATATGAGAAATTCAAAATTAGTAACATTCTGGAGTTTTCTGGTGGCCCAGTTGTTAAGTCTCTGCACTCTTATTGCCAGAGCCTGGGCTCACACTCTAGTTAGGAAACTGAGATCCGGCAAGCTACATAGGGTGGCCAAAAAGAAGAAAAAAAAAAGAAAAAGAGTGGAATAACGAGTGATGGAGGAAGAGGCCATAAGATAGGGTACTGATCTTTCTCAGTTCAGTTCAGTCGCTCAGTCCTGTCCTACCCTTTGCGACCCCATGAATCGCAGCACTCCAGGCCTCCCTGTCCATCACCAACTCCCAGAGTTTGCCCAGACCTCACGTCCATCAAGTCAGTGATGCCATCCAGCCATCTCATCCTCTGTCGTCCCCTTCTCCTCCTGCCCCCAATCCCTCCCAGCATCAGAGTCTTTTCCAATGAGTCAACTCTTCGCATGAGGTGGCCAAAGTAATGGAGTTTCAGCTTCAGCATCATTCCCTTCAAAGAAATCCCAGGGCTGATCTCCTTCAGAATGGACTGGTTGGATCTCCTTGCATGGCCTAAATGCAATCCTTTCTATGAAATTCAGTAAAAAGGCCAATTGGGAAATCTTCCAAACACTAGGATTTGTCAGAAAATGTGAAAGATTTTAAGAAATGCAAAAAAGTATTAATGGGTATCCTGTCATTGTACCCATCTAGATTATCCAGTTATATCAGGGCTTTTAAGCCCTTTGGGCTTCCCTGGTGGTTCAGATGGTAAAGAAACAGCCTGCAATGTGGGAAACCTGGGTTCAACCTGTTGGGAAGATCCCTAGAAGGGAACGGCTACCCACTCCAGTATTCTGGCCTAGGAGCCTAGCAGGAGTTCATGCAGTCACAAAGAGTTGGACTTTCACTTTTTTTAAGCCCTTTAATGTCTTTCAGCTGCTTCACAACTCGTAAGTTATAAAACACATATTAATACAAATGACTTTTTTCCATAGAAATGCAAATTGTGTCCAGTGTGGAAGGGAGACTCACTAAAGATCATGATCCACAGGATAGAAGGTAGAGGTTGTACACGTGCTCTTTTAACTCCTGTGAACAAGTTGTATTAACTTACTGGTTCACTCATTAATTAATGAGCTAAATAAAATCTTTGACACATTCATTTTACATTTGAATAATACTCATGATTTTTTTTAAAAAGTAACGTTTAAGAGCATTTGTAAGTGAAAGTATGACTTTTGAAATGACATTCACTTTCCATAAACACACCTTAACATTTCCTCTAAGAATGTCAGTCATCTCATTTAAATTACTCAAGCTAAAATAATATAGTGAACCCAATGCTTCAGTGAACCCAAAACACTGGATTATATGATGTACCTTTATTATTTACATACCACCAAGAAAGTAAAAAAGCAATCCATGATGACACAATGCTTATCACTGAAGATTTGTTAGTTTTATCTCTGTCATATGTTTCACTGCTCTGCTTGTATGCCTTTGTGTACGTACGATTTATCTTTCCAAGGCCAAATCTTAGGATTTGGGATATATGTGTGTGTGTGTGTGTGTGAGTGTGCTCAGATGTGTCCAACTCTTTGCAACCCCATGGACTGTACCCCACCAGGCTCCTCTGTCCATGGGATTTTCCAGGGAAGAAAACTGGAGTGGGTTGCCATTTCCTACTCTCCTGGGAAATACAGTGGTACCTAAAATACATATAAGTCAATTAAAACATTGACACTGTGACCAGACAGTATCTGTCATACATGCACAGACAATGAGAACTCCATCAAAATCACCACCTGGCCAACAAGGAATTGAAGAAGGTATCAATTTAAAGATGTACTGAAATACAAACAAAAATGTACATTTTAGAAATCACAAAATACTTATAAATGTAGATATATATAGCACAATCATAAATGACAAATAGCTTACAGTCAGAAACCCGATCACTAGATGGTCATGAAGTGAAGTGAAGTGAAGTTGCTCAGTCATGTCCGATTCTTTGCGACCCCATGGACTATAGCCTACCAGGCTCCTCAGTCCATGGGATTTTCCAGGCAAGAGAACTGGAGTGGGTTGCCATTTCCTTCTCCAGATGGTCATAATTTGCTTAAATATTAAAAGCTAGAATCCTCCATAAAAATTACCAGCCATGTATGAATCTTAAAATTGAAGCAAAAAATCACAGTGAATTCAAATTATCCTTTAGAGGTAAAAATAAAAGATGAGGTCTTTGACTGAAACACAGGTATTCAGTCTGTTGCTGACTCAAAGAGTAATTATAGTGCTTTGATCTCTAGTAGGAGGACAAGAAAGATATTACAGAATAAAAGGGGTGGTTTAACATAAAACAATGAAAAAAAATATTACCCCATGCTTTCTAAGCAAATAATCTTCCTCCTCCTTTTTTATATACTGCTGACATTCCTTTTCCATCTTTGATCTAGAATTAACAGTTTGCAAAAGTGATTAATTATAACAATGACCTCCATAAACATGGGCTTTTTGCTTAATGGATCATCTCTCCAACTAGTTGTAATCTCCTTGAGGATAAAAGAAGACAAAGTCCTGTTCTGAAGAATCAGGTACTTCTTCCAAGTTACAAACCTATTATTCTAAGTACTTATCAATTATATCAGGTTTCCTGGTAAATTTTACTTGATTTCTGGCCTTTCATAGTATTTTACAAAAAGAATCTAATTGTCTGTTTATTACTGGGATCTGCAGTACTGTCTGGAAGGTAGTAGTAGTCATAAATTTGGTAAACAACTTTGAACCTTTCTCTCTATAGCTTGATTAATTGATTCTCACAATTAATCTATGAAGTAGATTAATCATGACTCCTATCTCATACATGAAGAAACTTGAGACTTTAGGACTTTGCCCAAAGTCACACAATTACTGTAAGCGGCATCATCAAAACTGAACCCCAGTCCCTCTGACACCAAGCCCTGAATGTTTTTTACTATCTTGATGTTACTATCACAGACTCAATGTCCCATGCTTAGGAGCTGTCCCTCCCTCTCTTCTCATTTAACAAATGGTACTTGCTCTCTGGATCTGACTTGCTCAGTTACTGAGTGAAACCACATCAATGATTTTATCATTACTCATGAAGAAATTCTCTACCTGGTTACAGGGGCATTTTAGCACTAATATTATAATAGGTATAGTAGAAACTATAAGAAATACCTAATAACCTGACCGGTAAAGCCAGGTTCTAGTAGGACTAGACCACTCATTTTTCCTGTGCCTCAAATTCTTCATTTGCTAAAGTGAGGTAAAATGTAAATGATCTAAGTCTTACCCTAATTAAAGAACCTAATATTCTAAATTTTTTCGATGATACTAATCAGAGCCTACTAATTTTACATCTTAATGTTTAGTCTTCCATAATGTGATACCATTCTAATGGCAGAAAGTGAAAAGGAACTCTTGATCAAGGTGAAAGAGGAGATTGTAAAAGCTGGCTTAAAACTCAACATTCAAAAAAATAAGATCATGGCATCCGGTCCCATCATTTCATGGCAAATAGGTGGAAGAAAAGTGGAAGCAGTGACAGATTTTACTTTCTTGGGCTCCAAAATCACTACGGATGGTGCCTGCAGCCATGAAATTAAAATAGACACTTGCTCCTTGGAAAGAAAGCTATGACAAACCTAGACAGCATATTAAAGACATCACTTTGCCAACAAAGGTCCATATAGTCAAAGCTATGATTTTTCCAGTAGTTATGTACTGATATACCAGTTGGACCATAAAGAAGGCTGAGTGCCAAAGAACTGATGCTCTCGAATTGTGGTGCTAGAGAAGACTCTTGAGAGTCCCTTGGACAGCAAGAAAATCAAACCAGTCAATCCTAAAGAAAATCAATTCTGAATATTCCTTGGAAGAACTGATGCTGAACTCCAATACTCATGCTGGGAAAGACTGAAGGCAAAAGGAGAAGAGGGTGGCAAAAGATGGAATGATTAGACAGCCTCACTGACTCGGTGGACATGAATCTGAGCCAACTCTGGGAGATGGGGAAGGATAGGGAGGCGTGGCATGCTGCAGTCCATGGAATAACAGAGTCAGACATGACTTAGCGACTGAACAACAACAACAGTAGTGTTGAAAGGAAAGGGGGAACCTATAAACACCTAATTGTTATGCTCTACCATGGGAGAAGAATATAGAATCCATCGGCAAAAATTTAAATACACTCCAAACATACCACCTGACTAAGGACGCAGTACTCATTTAAAACTAGAAAGTTGGAGAATCAAAGAGATCTATACAGATCCAACTGCCTCAGCAGCCCTTCTGGATATACAGTAGCTGTTATATTTTATTAGCTTACAGTATTTTTTTTGGACATGGCAAAACTACACTTTTCTCATTGAAAATGTCCTAGTTCTACCCACAAAGTTATTGTAAAGTCTTCAAATGTCACAAATTTGTCCCTTAAAGCAAACAAAGAAAATATTCTGTGACATGAAAATTGGTCACCATGTCCTCTAGTTGCTTCAAGATATAGTATATAAATCACTGAGTTGAAAAGAACCATTCTACCCAGATATTTTTTTTTCTAAATGACTTTTAAAATTTCCCATCTTTTCTTTCTCTTTTGCATCTTCAGACCACTTAATCTGCTTCAATCTCAGAGATATAAATTTCTTTACAGTAAGTGAATAAGGTTGGTATTTTTGACTACTTGGTTAGCATGTAACTTTATATGAATTTTCCTTATATGAGCACATGTACTTTGTATGAGCAAATTTCTATTAAGACTTAAATTATTTGCACTTATCACTTAAGCCTCTTACTAAAAGTTTTAAAAGGGACCAAAAAATTTGTCAGTTTTTATGGAATGGTATTATTACCATCAATATCTATCATATGCTTCAATTTTAATCAGTTACCTAGCATTGTACCAGCCTGTAAAAAAAAAAACAACTACTTTAAATAACCAGTAAAATTACTCCCCCAATCTCTTTCTCCTTTGCCTCTCAATTCTATTTCCCTCAAAAAATTCTTTCCTCAAAAATTTCCCCAAACTGCAAATTTTCTAGCTGTCCTGTCCCTCTCAACTTTTCATCACTTTTTCCAAGATCCTTTTCATCCTTTCTCCCACAACCACTCCTCTTGGATTTTCTGCCTGCATTCTTCTTCCTCTTAAAGTTCATCTATTTCCAAGTTCAACTAACATTTCTAGACTGATGAATCCCCAAAGAACATTTTTAACCCTCATCTCCAACCAATCTCTGATCCCATATTTCCAGTTGCCTACAGGATCTATCTACTTGAATGACTTGACATCCTAGCAGAACTCAAAACTTTCTCTCCATCCTCCTTACTTTCCTATCCATTTAATCATACTTGAGTGAAGTCTCTCAGTCATGTCTGACTCTTCTTAATCATGGAGACATCTAATTTGTCTATGTAATCCTAAAGACTTAAAATCCTCACAATCTTGCTAGCCCCCAAGCCCAGATACAACTATGTTACCTGCTTTATTTCATCAGAGATGCTATAATGGTCACTAAGTCACCACTACAAATGAAACAACTGCTTTCAGTAGAAACTCATAAATTCATAATATTCCATGAGCAAATTTATTAAAGCTATTTCCTTACTGGATATTTGTTGCTAATTTTTCAGCATTACAAATTAAATTATGAAGTTTATCATTTCCCATAGTTTTGTATTTAAGAATATTGCTTTACTGTTGCAATTCAGAAGTGCAATTATGGGGCCAGAAGATATATTCATAATGAAGATTCTTAATTAATATTGACAAGCTGATTTCCTAAATAGTGCTATCACAAGAATATTGGCTCCAGGAGAGCTATATATTGTTTTGTATATATTGCAGGCATGATAATACAACAATGTACAACAAAAAGGACTCAGGTTTAGTTAAATAAATTAACCAACCAATCATACCTATGAAAATACTCTCAAATACTTAACATTATTTTATATACTCACTATACTTTTCCATTTACTTTTAACAGTGACTATGTCATTTGTTTTGACTAATAAAAAAAATATGAGCAAAAGTGACCTGGGATACTTCTAGACAAAAGTTTTAAGAGCCATTTGTCAGATTTTTCCCTCTATCATGGCACTGAAAATGACAGGCAAAAGTTTCTATTACTTTATGATAATGAATCATTATTATTTTCATATGGTAAAATGCAGTTTTCTTCCTTAAAACATGGCCTCTTTATTGAGCAGAAAGTCACAGGGAACTTCCTAACAGGAAGCTCAATGCAAGGAGGCCCTTTGACAGAAAGATTGCAGGTACACAGTCCCCTCTTCTAAGATAAAATGTGGAGCAATAAAGGAAATTGCTAAAACCTAAAAGGATCATTGAAATCAAGCTGACTTCAAAAATTAGAGAATATTTGAATTCAGAGAATTCAGGTCAAATTTTGATAGATTTCAGAGAAAAGAAAACAGCGCTTCATAGTACAGCTCTAAGATAGTTTTACTCCAGCTCTAACAGCTCCAAAAAGGCATCTAGAAACAAGGCAAAATGCTTCATACTAAGATTCAGCTGTATGGGCTGAAATGCTAGCCTAGCAAAAGGACAGGGTGGATAAAGGAGATAAAGTGGGCAGAACCTCGGATACAAAATATAATTCAAACTCAACATATCTGAATTGCAAAGAATAAAGCAAATAGAATAAACATAAAGATGTGCATACAGAAATTTAGTTTTTAAAGACACTTTAATTGCTTGCCACATACTCAGACATGTCTGACTCTCTGCAGCCCCATAGACAGTAGCCCAGCAGGTTCCTCTGTCCATGGGATTTTCCAGGCAAGAATACTGGAGTGGTTTGCCATTTCCTCCTTCAGGGGATCTTCCCAACCCAGGAATTTAACCCACCTCTCCTACGTCTCCTGCATTGCAGGCAGATTCTTAAGGAATACTTCTACAAATACAGCTAAACATTGGGATTACGAGTTTTAGTGGAAATTTCAAGACCAGTAAGAACTTTAAAGGAAGCCTAATCAGAAATGAGAACCAAGTTTAATGCCAGTCAACATTTCAAAAGTTAGAAGAATGGAGTATTTATAATTGTTTTTCTTTGTATTTCATAGGTAAAGGTATTTGTGGGAGATTTTTAAATAAATGTTTGCCTTTTTTTTTTTTTGAAGTGGTAAAGGTAGAAAAGGTAACTAAGAAAAGGAGGGAAAGAGAGCATTCAGTTGTGCATTTTGCAATCCAGGAAAACCCTATTATTTCTTTGATGGTATTCTTGTAAGTAGGTCCCACAATTACCATAAATGATTAGAGCCAGGTAGTGTGATTATCAAAAGTCAAATACCATGTTTCTTGTTTTTAATCACAATTCAAGTTTATTGCATTTTTCCCATCATAAAACTATACATGATATGGAACATACTGAACAGCAGACAAAAGGAAAAATAACTCACAATACTATGATTCACGTAAATCATTACTTCATATTTTGGTTGATTGCTTTCTTATGATTTCTCCAAGCCAAGCTTCTGTTTGCTTATTTTATTCTATACATCTTTTAAGTTCTCATTATTTAAACATAAGCTTTACTCATGTTGCCTACAACTGTTTACAGGCTTCAGTTTAATACAGCATTCCATCAAATGGACATTTTCAAATTATATTTTGCCTTAGTGCTTGATAGTTGCTTTCAATTTCTTTTACCATTATAAATAATTCTGTAAGGAATATATTGAGTAAAAAGGTTTTCAATTATTTCAAATTCTTTCCTTGGAATATAATCCTCAAAATTGAACTATTTATCAAAAACAATAATCAAAATTAAAGGGCAATGTGATGTCTGGGATTTGTAACAAAATTATACAGAGTAGCAAAATGGATGGGAGTTACAGATGAAAAAGATTGTATATATTTAAAATTTTCCAGAACAGTATGTTCAAACAAAAATAAAAAGCAGGTAATGTCCTGAGGGAGAAAAAAAAAATTATATATATATATACACACACACACACACAAACGTTATATAATACTAGCAAACATGAAAGTTAAGACTCTTTCTGCACGTTGTGAAACTGCTTCCCTCAAGGACTGTAATCATTTTTACTTCCAACATATAGCTTAAGGTTTACTGTGAAGTATTCTTTAACTTTGAAATCTTTGTTTATACATTGACTTTGGCACATCTCTCCAACCTACTGAAATTTTTTTCTACTGAGATATGACACTGAGTATTCACTTTATTCTGGACACTGGCAATTGCTTTTTTGATGCTCTATTGTTTATCATGCAAACATGATCTTAAGCAGAATAAAATTAAGTTATTTACCTATAGGAATATTTATCATATGGTTTTTAAGCTACCTCATATAACAAGAAAATGCTGGTTCAAGTACAAAGTAGGAACATATCAACAATTAATGCCCCCAAATTATTAACATATAAACATCTGAAAACTTATAGTGATAAGGCTTTTCTTGCCTAAAAGTTGAGCAATGCAGTATCTAAATACATGTTTTACCTATGTGGCTCTAGCTCCGACTCTGCCATTCAAGTTCTCTGACCCTGGGAAAAGCTCTCATCTCCAAAATCAGAGTTTTACACTAGTTCTCATTTCTAAACTCTTTATGACTCTATGATTCTATATAAGGTTAAAATTTTAAAAACAGCTGGTCAATGAGAAACTTCATCACCATATATGGTATATCAGCTTCCTGGATCTGCTATCACCAAGTACCAAGAACTAAATGGCTGCGAGCAATGGCAATGTATTGTGTCACAGATATGGAGGTCAGAAGTGTGAACGAAGGGGTGTGCACAGCCATATTCTCTCTAAAGTGGCTAGGAAGAGATCTGCTCCAGGCATCTTGCCTAGTTTCTAGTAGATGCAATTAATACTTGGCTTGTAAACAGCCATCTTCTCCCTGTGTCAATGTCATCTTCTATGTATGTTCATTCAAATTTCCCCGTTTTATAAAGACACTAGTCATACTGGGTTAGGCATCACCCTTATGAGCTCAGTTTATATGATTACCTATTTCCGAAAAGGTCCACATTCTGAGAAACTGAGGTTTGAAAATTCAGTATATATGAGGTTTTGGAGTAGGGGAGGGGGATGAGAATACACACAATTTGACCCATAATAAATGGCACACTGGTTAATCCCTGTTGCCCTCTAGATCCATTCCCTGATCTTTTCTGACCTCTACCCCAGAGACCTCTACCCCAAGTCTGTGAACTATTATCACCCAAGCTTCCTTGCCTTCTAGCTTCCATCTGGGTTCAGCAAATAGGAGGCAGCTGGAGGAGATCACAAGCTAATGGAAGAGAGAAGGTGGGAAATCTATCGCCACTGCCCACCTCCCACCAGGCTGCCGTTTTGGTAGTCGCTACAGTCTATCACTCAGGGACCTGACTCCTGTCCACTGGCCCCTCTCCCATGCCTCACACTCTCACCACTAAGGTCCATTCCCTCTTCCTCACCCTCCAGCACAAGGCTGTCATGACTTCCCACTGCCACTAGTCCCTGGGTGCTTCACTGTTTCTTTCTGGTTGAATCCTGTGCTATTGCCTACCCCTTTGTGAACAGCCCCTTTCATTAACCTCTCTTCATCACCCTCATTCATGTACCATCTGTTTCTCACCAAGAACCTGTGTGATACATAGAGATAAGCCACTTTTTACTTCAGATGATCTACATGGTTTATCAAAACTCTAAACACGAGTGTAACCTCAGGCATGGATGCCTCCAGTCGATAAATAAGTGGTAGTAAAGGTATCACTCTATATCATATATGCATTTGTTATTCTTTGCCCTCTCTCTTCCATCTCCATCTGGAGAATATACGAGAGAGCTTAAGATTAAGAGCATGGATTGTGGAGGCAGACTGCTTCCCTTTGACTCTTAACTCCACAACTTACCAGACGGTGTAAGCTGAGCAAGTTACTTAACCTTGCTGTATATTAATAAAATGGACATTAAAGTAATAGTATATAATTCATAGGGTTGCTATATGAGACAGACATCAAATTACTTATATTAATTTGATGTTTTTCACTTGATCTATGCTTTTAAGTCCATCTAGCCTCATCATTTTATGTGGACCCCAACTGCCCATTCAAAGGTATGCTAGAAATACATAAAAGCACAGACAACCCTTAACTTTTACCATCCAAACTACCTACCAAACTCAGAAGGTCAATAAGACCTGTTGCTCCTGCCACACCTGGCTCTCTGACCACTATTGCATACCTTCAATTGTCAGTTTTATTTCCTTACAATTCATTTCTGATGACTTCACATACTGTCAGACAAGCCCATGATGTTCATCAATCCCCAACCTGGGCTACTCCAGGCTACATGTGAGACACCACCCACTACCACAAGCTCTATTCAGCCTTTTAAACAGCAGTTATCAAAATCCTCCTTCAGCCAGAGAGACAGTCTTTAACAGAGATTTTCATCTCAAGATGTTTACACTTGGTTTTATAATTGTGGAGAAAATGTCACTCAAAAAAAGACACAATGTATAGTCAAAACTATGGTTTTTCCAGTAGTCATGTACAGATGTGTGTTGGACCATAAAGAAGGCTGAGTGCTAAAGAATTGATGCTTTCCACCTGTGGTTGGGTGTTGGGTGGTGTTGGGGAAGACTCTCAAAAGTCCCTTGGACAGTAAGGAGATCAAACCAGTCAATCCTAAGGGAAATCAACCCTGAATATTCACTGGAAGGGCCAATACTTTGGCCACCTGGTACAAAGAGCCAATTCATCTGAAAAGACCCTGATGCTGGGAAAGATTGAGGGCAGGAGGAGAAGGGGATGACAGAGAATGAGATGGTAGGATGACATCATCAACTCAATGGACATGAGTTTGAGCAAACTCTGGGAGATGGTGAAGGACAAGGAAGCTTGGCATACTGTAGTCCATGGGGTTGCAAAGAGACACAACTGAGCAACTGAACAGCAACAATTTATGTTTTATATAAGCACTTATTTATTAACACATCAAAATATTTTATCAACATCCCAAAAGAGGTTCAACTTAGAAATCAGAGTACTAGCTTTGAGTTGACTGGTAGCTACAGAGATCATTGTTATAAAACCAGACTGACTGGCTGACCTTGTGGACTAATTGGTAGAAAGGCCCAGTGGCCAAGGCCAGGTGGCCAAGAGCACAGATCTGAGGTGAGAAAGCCCTAGTCAGAGTCCTCACTCCCACACTCACTTAATGATCTTGGGCATGTTAAAGTCGCCACATGCCAGAAGTTCCTCACTGTAAAATAGTTCTTACTTCCCATGATATTGCAAAGATTAAATGAGATGATATGTACAAAGTATTTAGGACAATCACTAATACGACAATTCCTGACTCACAGTAAACTCTCAAACACTTTCAGTTCTAAAACTTCCAATTGTATATAATCAGTCCAGAACTACATACAGTTCCATAAAAGATCATCTTTATAATATTCTGAATAACTCTCTTAATTATTACCTGGGAATGTGGGCCAGTTCTTTGACTTCCCTTAGCCTTGGTATCCTCATGAGTAAAACAAGCATAATACAGTTTCAAGGGCTCCTTGTGATGTTCACATGAAACAGTGAATATATAAAGCCCAAAATGAGTACAAGGGGCCATTCTCATTATTATACCCCAGACTCTGGACAAGGAAGAACATGTGATGGTGGTAAGGAAATAATGTGGGGTCTAAATTTCCACAATAGTAGGAGACAAAGGTTCAGTCCCTGGGTAGGAAAATCCACTGGAGAAGAGAAAGGCTACCCGCTCCATTATTCTTGCCTGGAAATTTCCATAGACAGATGACCCAAAGGGGTTAGGTCACTGAAGAGTTGAACACAACTCAGCAACTAAAGAACAAAAACATGCTTAGTAATCCTTCACAGGGAACCTGGAACACAGTCTGGGATGTGGGGAAGCATTTTTTTTCTCCTTAAAAATTAACAGAAAAAATGGCATGAAGAGCCTAAACTTTGGAGTTAAATAACTTTGAGTCAAATCTGGTTCTGTCACATACTAGGTAAATGGACGGAATCAAGCAAATTATTTCTCTAAGCCTCAGCTTAATTATCTGTAAATGGAAAAATAACAATATCTGCTTCATGATACTGTTTGAGAAAAAAGAGGGATAATGTTTAAAAGGTATTTAAAGAGTATCTAGAAGATTGTATGTGCCAAATAAATGGTAGTAACTGTTGTTAAAAAAAAAAAAAGATTAATTTTACTTTAAAGGAAATATTCTGTGACAGTTACAGTTTGGGACTTTTTTCTCCTCCTACTTACAACTCTCACTGCTCATATTCACTTTACCATTATATCGGTGATTTTAGAAAATAAGTTTTCACTGATGACCCATGTTTACATTAAAATAATATATGATGAATCCTGAGTTCGCATCTGAACTTCCTTGGAATTAGAGATGAAAAGGTATCACTACCATTTTAAATATGATTAATGGCTATTATCTTGCTTTCCTTTTAAGACAAGGGCAAAACGTTTTTACTATATGCAAAAACATTCCTGTGGACAATTTATTCATCACTGTTTATGACCTGCAGTTTTCTTTCAAATCAATTAGATTATACACAAACTTCCATAAAATAGCAGCAAAAATGACTTCCTCCACATATTTAGTATTTTTTTTAAGGCTTCCCAGATCTAACACCCTCCAATTAATATCTATTTTCTTCCTCCCAGCATCAATGACTACGCTGCCTAAGGGAAGCCCCATGCCACCTAAGGCACATGAGGTTAGTAATAAGATTGGGCTGGATGAAATAATACGTTGCATTATAAAGAATGAACATCTCATCCAAGTGAAATATGCTAGGAGAATAAAGAAGCTAGGAGACAACCAACTGTAATAATATGAAACAGGCAACAAGTCATTCTTTCTCAATGCAACTAGATGTACTAACTGCCATAGTTACTTTCTACTTACCTTAGTATTACCTCAGGGGATCTATTGTTTTCCTATAAAAGTCAGCCAAGCTGAACAGCTTAACTAAGATATTTCTCTATATTAGTTTCCAAGTACAGAAAGTATATCTGTAAATAAAACATACATTATTCATTGCTGCCAAAATGTTATTAATTCTTGCTGCTCAGAAACTGAAATCGCTATACAGGACTTCTTTTATAGGGAAACAAAGAAATCTGCTTGTTAACCTAGCTTTGAGTATCACATAAGCATACCATGTATTTTCCCATTTATTATGAGTGTCCAAGTGCTGTCAGGCCATACTATCCACACTTGATGCCGAGTTTCTTCCACTAATATCAAGAAGCCTAAAATTCCATCTTTAAAATAAACTTAGGTCTTAAAAGAGTTTCAGAGGAAAGGAAAATACTGAAGAGTTGTCTAGGGTTAAAGATAGAAGAGTAGTGTAGGACTTACATGCCACACAAGAGAACAAATGGAAGTAGTAGAAGTTTTGACAGGCAAAGGGTATTATCCAACTGTGCTCAGAACTTTGGAAGCAATATCAAAAATGTATTAAAGGAAACAAAGAGAGACCATGTGGGATTTTAGCACAGGTGGGAGGGACATGAAGTAAAACACTGCAAAAAAAGAGAAAATAAAAATATTCAGTATGTATTTCACAGGTAAACCCCAAAATATTGAGTATCTAATTGTATGAGGTTGTTAAAAATAATTTTTTTTTTAAAGGAAGAAGCTGAAGATTATAGTAAAGTCTCTAACTTTGACTTGTGATCAAATATGGTGAGGTCAAGAATCAAAATAATAACCAGGGGAAGAAAAGTTTGGTATGGAGCAAAGGCTAGGTTGGGTTGGAATAATTCACAGAGTATCATCATACAGATATATCCAATAAATAGCTAAAAGTATAGGCTTGATTCTTCGGCAAGAAGTCAAAGACACTGGGCAAAGGAAACAGAAAATAGATCCAAGAGAAGAATCAGCAAAACACAGAACTCAGGGAATAACCAAGAAAGAGGAGTGCTGTATATGACAAGGGACAGGGAAGTTTCAAGGAGAAAGTATTTACAGTGCCTGAGTTAGCTATGGTGTCAGGAAGCATTCACACTGTGGCCACTGTATTTAGCACCAAGAAGGTATGGGAACTTTTTCAAGGAGTTTCTGTCCAGTATTGAACACAGAAGTCTGATTTCACTAAACTAAGGAAGTATGTTAAGGAACTGAAGAGACTCAGGCTACTCTTTTCTGGATGTTTGAAAATAAAGAGAAAATGTGCCGATTCAGCTCTAAGCTCTGTCACTACTCAATAGAAAAGGGGAGAAAACAAGAGGAATTAAAGGTGATTCTATAGTCCCTAAATTTGATTGATGGGTAGTGATATAAAGATCCAGTAATCTCAGCTGCACAGTCCAGTACAGGAGCCATGAGCCTCCATGAAGCTACCAAACACTGGAAAAGGAGGTAGTCCCAAGCTGAGATGTGCTCTTGGAAAGCCACACCAGATTTATGACTTAGCATCTCAAACATGGTAAAATATCTCATTAATAGTTTAATATTAATTACATGTGAAAATAATATTTGGGATACTACACTGAGCTAAATAATTATTAAAATTAACTTCACCTATCTCTTTTTAGTTTGGCAATGTGCCAAGTAGACAATTTAAAATTACATATTTAACTCATATTGTATTTTTATTAGGCATCTCTGATCTAGAGAATAAATACTGAGATTGGAATAAGAGTAGGAATCAAAAAGGTTCTGTTGAAACCAGCCCTTCTATTTCACTTTAGGATAAAAGTTTATGACATGGTCACCTAGGACAATGTCATGACAATATAACAAGAAACTTAGGTCCTAGCTGATGAGGTGGCTTACTCTGGTTCTCTGGCTAGTCAGAAGCAAAACTCAAACTAGAACTCACCCATGAGTATTACTTCTATTATTCCACCTCTTGAAATGTCAGTGAAAATTTTTAAAGTTTGAATTTTAAAAAAGGTAACAGCAGCTTGGCTGTAATATATATCCCATTCTATGCCACATCTAATAAAATCACTTACAGCAAAAAACACAACCTTGAAACATTAAAATCACGACCTCAGTAAAAACAGCATTCTATGTTCACCACTCAATCCATATTGGAACTAATCTTTTAAGGTACCCGTGCTAGGTTTTGCTTCTATTTGAGGCATATATGCACTCTGAATTTATTTCAACACAATTCCACGTTAAAGACAGTATCATCCATTCAAGTATATGTCTCTTAAAACATAGGTTTAAGAAAAAATTTGAAAAAGCTCCAATAATTTACTTCTCAATTCCTATATTGTTGTCTGCCATTCATGAGTGGTAACTCAGTAAAATATCAGGGGTTTTTAGTGCAATGTTCATGAGAAGTTAAAAATTACTATGTTCAAAGCATAGCTACAGTATATAATATACTATATTTCAAATTCTTACAGAATTTAAAGTCCAACTTTGTCCAATGAAACCTTAAAAGTTCATTCAATCTCTATGTTACAGGCTAGCCACAGTTTCACCAATAATTATATCCAACCAAAAATCTCTGGTTATAATTTCTTCAATATTCCAAGTCCTATAAATGTTTATATTTCCCATGTAAAAATGGGTGCAATTGTATTGTTAATGACCTGTTATTTTAGAGCTAATTTTCCATAAGAAACTGAAAAAATAAACTTACTGCTTTCAACAGTACACAGTACTAAATTTTGTGAAATAGTTTAATAAGCTATTAACTGCCAAAATGATGATAGCTATTTTCATTGTAGAGTTACTGCTCCAAAATGCAGTGCTGAAAAATGAAGAGTATTTAATTAGGCAGCATGTTTATTTCATTTTGTATATACACACCCTGTATTTATTTTAACAAAGAAAACTACTATTGGTATTCAAAAATGACCTGATTGAGAGAAATAAAGAATGCCAGCTTCCACCTCTTGTCTATGTGCTGCTTTCTCATTGCACCAGGCGATAAAAGGCTGATGCAAATCTAGCTAATGTAGTCAGGCATGCACACACCAGTTGTGTTTTCCAAAGGGGCCTTTTCCATATTGATCCACATGTTTGCATTTCTTTGCTTGCTGTTTGTGACCCCTTCTCACATAACTGGAATTAGTGTGCTCATCTATTTCAAAGATTCCAGATTCCTGTATGGCAGCCTGTCCACCGGCTCCAGATATCACATTTAAAACAGAGCTTCAGCACATTCTTAAAGATTTTTCCAGTTTCCCCTGCTTGTACTGGCCTCTTTCAGCTTACTACACAGAGATGCCAGGTGTCCCATTGTCATCTACTCCTGCAAACCGTAATCCGGCATGGTGCAAAGAGGGTCGCTGCTCCTTCAGAGCTTGCAGAGCCAGTCACGGCGTTATACATGCCAACCCACTGCACCGTAAGAGAAACGTGCAGTTCATGGTGAGGAAAGTGCATAAGTATCTGTGATATACTCAGTATCAATACTCAATAAAACTTTTTACTGCAAGCAACATGTTACAGGCCTTCAGTCTGGTATAGAGTCTATATTCTATTGTAAAGGATTTTTATTTCCTTAACTCTCAAAGCATCACTAAGATAAAGTCAAAAAATTCAAGAATGGTCTTCCATTTTTAACTACAGAGCTAGTGAAAACCTGGCCATGTTTAGGACTTCTGATACAGCTTAACACGATTTAGACATTGTTATATTCCTATGAGGTGAAGCGTTGACACCTTCTTCAACAAACCTACTTAACCACTTCTCCCACACAGCTATTCATTCTTGCCTCAAAATTCTTACACATGCCACCTCCTCCCCATGCCTCAAAATTGTTATACATGCCATCTCTGAAACTCTTTTGCTTCTCTGCTCAAACATTAACCACCCCATCTTTAAAATCAGGTTTCAAATTCACACCTACTTTTCTTTCAGTGCCTCTCCCTTCACTAACTCATTATTTTTAGTATCCTATCAATAGCAGTTCCTTCAGAGATGGCAATGGCACCCCACTCCAGTACTCTTGCCTGGAAAATCCCATGGACGGAGGAGCCTGGTAGGCTGCAATCCATGGGGTCGCTGAGAGTCAGACACGACTGAGTGACTTCACTTTCACTTTCACTTTCATGCATTGGAGAAGGAAATGGCAACCACCCACTCCAGTGTTCTTGCCTGGAGCATCCCAGGGACGGGGGAGCCTGGTGGGCTGCCGTCTATGGGGTCGCACAGAGTTGGACACGACTGAAGCAAAGCAGCAGCAGCAGCATGGTTCTATGAACTCGCATACACCTGGTGTCTCTGCTGTGGCCACTTTAATCATAAGATACATAGAGATAGGAACGATGTCTGCCATTTCTGTTGCACCACCTGACATTTTCCACAAGTGATATGCTATTAAACCAGATAATTTTAAAACCCGTAAACCCTCATGTGAAGTATTTACCAATTTTGATGATATAAATACTCCCACCATGGCTAATTTCAAGCAACCAACATAAAGTCGCTGAATCTTGGGATAGGAAGATATGGGCACTCTGACTCTGGAACCAGAACAAAGCATTGTACCATGCTCACCACAACTCCTGAGTTGTGCTGAGCACAATTTACTGAATATTAAGTTTCCCCTTCTGATAGGCCCGCCCACCTGCCACATTTTTGACAATTTTCAAAAATGTCTCTTTTCAATTTGGGCTCATTCAAAACATATCTATTTAGTGGAATCATAAGTTACATGAGGGAAGATGCTTTTCTTGTCTATTTTCTTTACAGCTATAAAAATGGCTAGTTCTGTGCCCAGAGTAAATGCTTGAAAAATTGTCAATAATTTAAATAAAGGAAAACACTATGCAAAATCCAGTAAGAGTCGCTATATGCCTCCCATCATAAAATAAATTTAACCTACATGTGAAAATAAAATAATCATATAGAAAAGAACTATCAAGTTAAAAGATACCTTAGAAATTATCAGGTATGATCCCTTCATTTTGTTAAAAAGGAAAACCTTTCCATAGTAGTTAATTGACAAGTTAATTGACATGCAGTCCCACAGTGCCAGAGGAAGCCTAGAACTCAGGTCTCTTGGTATCTGGTCCAAATCTTTTTTGACTAGGTAATCATTAACTGCCCCTTGGGTTATTACCTATTTGAGCTATTAACCTATTGGGAAACTGCTAACAGTTTGAAAAGCAGACTTTTTCACTGTATATTAATGTTGAAAACCAACACAGAAAAACATTTGATAGAATATCTAATAAAGAAAAGCCAAACTAATTGTAAGACTATCAGTGACAAAGACAGATTATATATTTCTGTATAAATCAAATGACATTTTCCTCAAAATAGCATCATAGGAGCTGAGATTAGCCCAATTTCTATATTCATAGCATCTTTAAATTTGGAATCATCTATGAAATTAATTATCTTGGTTACTATTACCTCTAACTGATCATTAGTACAGAGGTCATATAAAATTAGTCCTTATATTGATTCCAAAAATTACCACCAAGATCTTCCCTTAATTCAGAAGCATAAGAAGCTTTAAAAATGGCCAAGAATCTACCATCTTTAAAAGTTTAATTTATTTATATATATGTGTATATATAATTATACATATGTTATATATGTTTTGGGTTAATTAGTAGTATATCTCAGTTATAGCCTTATTAAAAACACCTAAGTAAAAATTCTAAATATTGTGTAAAGATTTTTTTCTTCCAAGAATTGTAATATTCTATACTGAATTTCTTTGAATGAATCAAGTAGGTTGATAGTCTCTAAAGCTGTTTCTACTATGAAACAGATGAGTAAAGCAGAATCCAAGTGTAAATAACCAGTAATATATATAGTGAAAATTACAGTATTTTAACAAGTGACAGATGTTACATATGCTTCTCATGAGAAATCCTTTATCCATTTCATTATTTGCTACCATTTTAAAAGTCCACAATAAAATTAAAGTGCTAAATGTCCTATTTCCTCCCTGAAAATAACCAAAATCCCCACCCTCTCCATTCCTAGACCAAAAGTGAATATTCGAAGATAACTGCAGCAGGTGAAGTTCATTAGCCAACGTTCCCCTAACACCTAAGGCAGTTTTCTGATTTTTTTGGTATGATCTTATTACTGTCTAATTATCCATATTGCTTTTCTTCCTTTTTGTTAAACAGAAATTCACAGAAGCAGTTTAACCTTTCATTTAGAATCATTAAATACACCGCCCTCCTTCACTGATAATTGGCCTCTTTATTAACTGATTTCTCCGTTGATTTATTACATATCTTTTTCTTTTTTTTTTGCCAAACTTGTATCCATTTTGTTAATACATTCTTTACCTTCTTTCAACTCGATTAACACACTGTCACTGTTACCAAAGCTTTCCTATTATTTCTTCAGGTTCTTACTGCTCTTTGAAGATCTTCTAGCAGAATAATGAATTCTTAATAACCTGGAACATTTTGATGATTCATACTTAATTGTATAGTACAATTTACGTGAGACATACAACTAACACTTAAATGTTTCTTATTGTGTTGTCTTAATACTCTACAGTAACTTTGCAGCAATCCAAATACACAAATCTTTGCAATGTAACTTATGACCTCTAAAAGCACAGAGAGCCATATTACAATTATCATATTCATAGCCAAATCAAACTGAGTCAGCCTCTCTGTCAGCAGTTTCCATACAGTTTTTAATAAAATGAAATAGATACTTTTTGTGCCTTCAGTAAATATTAATGTGACCTCTGAATGTGAGTAAACCGGTCACTAGATTATGCAAGGAGTAACCTTTCATAATAATGGGTCATTGAGGCTTCTCTTTAATGGAAATAAACAATTGCCAAAAAAAAAAAAAAAGGTATTTCTGTTCTTGGAAAGAAATGTTTTCCTGAACTCCAAAACACTGATAAAGTTTGGTGGCTGTCTCTTTAAGCCCTCTCCCTTTCTTATCAGCCTCAGACACATTTCCCAGCAATGCCACCTCCTCTCATCAAAAACAGTGCTTTTGTTTGTTTTTGTTTTTGTTTTTGTTTTTGTAAAAGGGGAGGGAAAAAAAAAACCCCAGGAAGGTAGCTATTGACCTTAGATCAAATAAGGTGATGTTGAAGTTCTAAGATTTCATCTACTTTTCCAGGACTTAAGCTATGAAATGGAATATGTGATCTAGGATCATTTTTATTTTTCTAAGAACAGGTGCACACAGAGTATTGACTGGTGCAAAGTGCATACAAAGTTGACAAAAGAGATGGAAGCAACCAGAACTAGATTAACCAGTGGAGCCAAAAACTCAACACCCACAATAAATGACAATAGAGAAAGAAATAGAAAATGTCTATAGCTTTCCTATTCTGAATAATTTTAAACAAAAAAAGAATTTGGTGCTCATCCTCTTGTAAAATACCTGCCTGCCAACTTTAGATTTTTCAATTTTCAATCATTTCAACTGAAGACGATCTTGATAAGCATATATTCATCTGACTTCTTAGACAAAAAAGCCCTGGTATTCAAAGTCCCCTTATCTGTTATAAAGTGTCTGTTTAATGTATCTACAGAGATTCTCATCTTTTAAAAATATCATATCAATTTGACTCCAGCTTCAAAAGTTTGCAACATATTTTTCCAATGTTCTGAGGGATTGAGCTTTATGTCTAGCTCTTTTAACAATTTCATCTGGATTCCTAAATCCATTTCACGTAATTTATTTTGAATGGAAGACATTTAAAGATCAACTAGTCTATACCTCTTACTTTGCAGGTGCTAAAACTTGACCCTAAGAGTAGTTAAGAAAACTTCTCCCAGGTCACTTAGCCACTTAGTGACTGAAAACAGCTAAAAGGAGCAATATTTCCTGAAGCTTATTCTTATATCTGGGGCTTCCCTAGTGGCTCAGTTGGTAAACAATTTGCCTGCAATACAGGAGACCATGGCTCAATCCCTGGGTCAGGAAGATCCCCTAGAGAAGGAGATGGTAACCCACTTCAGTAATCTTGCCTGGAAAATTCCTTGGATAGAAGACAGAGATGCCTGGTGGGCTACAGTCCCTGGGTTCACAAGAGTCAGATATGACTTAACAACTAAACCACCACCACTCTTATATTCTTGTACAAAGCAACTTGCAGGTAGAGGCTTACAGGTTTGTTTTACATAAAAGAAAATAATTTTTAATTCCTTAGGCAAGTGGTTAATAAAATTTTTCAAATACTTAGTAAGGGTCTTCCATAAAAGTTCATCTCTTTATACATTTTAAGTGTAGTATTAGAACTATTTGCATCTTTCCTTTGCTAAACACAATTTTATATTGCCACTCTAACAAATTAAAACAAATGAAGGGGTTTAAAGTTAAAATAACCGCCATTTAAAATTTAAAAAGCTCACCGTCCTCCGAGACTGCAGTCTGGCAAGTTCAGTTGGGTACTCTGCTTGGAGTCTCCAAAGGCCCAAATCAAGCTGTAGGCATCTCTGGGTCCTTCTCTAGAGACTGGGGTAGAGTACATTTCCAGACTCACTAGCTTGTTGGCAAAATTCAATTCTGTGTATGACTGGCCTTTGGCAAGAGTTCATTCTTAGTTTCTAGAGGTAGTCTGTTTTCTTCTTCTCATGGTCCTTGAATCTTCAAAGCCAGCAAAAGTGAATGGAAGAGTTCCCATTCTCTGGCTCTCTCTGACTTGTTCCACTGCACTTACCTCACTTCCGCCTCTGCCCACTTTTAAAGACTCACGTGACTACATTGGGCCCACCTGGATCATCTAGGCTAGCTTCTGCTCTTAAGGATTCCGGAGACAGCACTGATTGGACTCACCTGGATAACCTAGGCTAGCCTCCTCGCTTTGAGGTCAACTGAAGGTCAACCTTAATTACAACCACAAAGTCCCTTTGCCAATACAAGGTAAGGTATCCATGGGCACAATATCTCAACATATTCACTGTCCTAGGAATTAGGCATGGAAACTTGAGGACCAAAATTCTGCCTACTATAGCTAGCACCTATTTTATTGATGTAAACTTAAAGAAATGTGACTTTTTTTTTAAACAGATCATATTGTTCAAACTTAACAACTCTAACAAAAATGCAAATTTTCACCCTTAATATTTATACATCCATTTCCAGGAATGACTCAGATTGGCCCTGTTTAGATGCAGTGCCTACCAGTGAACCAATCACCCATGGCCTAGATATTTCCTAACTGACCTATCACCCAGTTCATAATCCTCCCCTTGCTGCTGCTGCTGCCAAGTCGCTTCAGTCGTGTCCGACTCTGTGCGACCCCATAGAGGGGAGCCCACCAGGCTCCCCCATCCCTGGGATTCTCCAGGCAAGGACACTGGAGTGGGTTGCCATTTCCTTCTCCAATGCATGAAAGTGAAAAGTGAAAGTGAAGTCACTCAGTCGTGTCCGACTCTTAGCAACCCCATGGACTGCAGCCCACCAGGCTCCTCCATCCATGGGATTTTCCAGGCAAGAGTATTGGAGTGGGGTGCCATTGCCTTCTCCGGATCCTCCCCCTAGTTGTCTCTAATTTGCATTAAACTGATCTAGCTCTTCAGTTACACTAGTTTTCATCTCTAGAATCCCTTTCAATTCTTCTTCTACATTCTCATTCTCTAATAAATTCTATCTTTTCATCAATTTTTAATATATTGATTACAATTATTTTATACATCATGTCCAATAACTCCAAAAACTAGAACACCATGAGAGTGTTTCTACTGTTTGCTGTTTTATATTTTTAAAGCTTGGACCTGGCTTGTGATACGCATGGTAATTTTTTATAGAATGTGAGGTACTGTTGCTTCTGGCAATGACAGATAGTTAAAGTGAAGGCAGATTACCTTAAAATCAAGATTGAGTTTATCAGAGGCTGCATTGTAATTTTTGTAACTTATAGTCTATTTCTAGTTCTCCCTAACTCCTAGGACATAGCCTTTTGGGGATTTCAATTAAAAGTTGAAAACGCTTCACCAGGGTCCTGCATATGCCTGAATTCTACTTTGTGGCTTCTTAGCCCTGTGAAACTGCCAAAAATTATGCCCAGCATCTCCCATCTTAGCCTCTACTGCTTCGCTCCTCGGCCTCATGGCATGAGCTGTTTATAAAGTGACAAAAACCCAAGATGAGAAGTAGCACTAAATACAGGGCTCACCTCAGTGTGTTGCTCTTCACTCTGGGATCTTTCCTCCGCGGTAGTACTATAATGCCTTTAGATATTCTTTTTAACAGCATTTTCTCATTTTTTCAAAATGGGCCTTAGTTTGAAATAAACTAAGAAATCAGATACTGATTGATCTCAGTGGTCTCTGTTTATGTGTGCATGCATTATCTTATTGATTCCAAAAGTATTAAAGATGGGTTGACATACATATGGGATAGTTAATTTTTTGTGTATTATATTTTCTGCTTGAAAGCTCAACTATTTACTTCTTAAATTCTTAAGTTATTCCTCTGTTAGAATTATTATTTAAAGCTTATCTTCAAAATGCTTCTCCTTCACAGTTCAATCTGATACCTTACATATAACAAACAACAAGCATTTAGTAGTGTCTTTTTTGTAAATGCTGTCCTGTACTTTTTCTTTTTTCTTAAGTAGGGTAACAGTGTCCTCAGAAACTGTGTTTTTTCCACAATAAAAATAAAAAGTTACAAACATAAGTAACACTATTTCATGGACTGCTGCCTATATAACTTCATTCTTTGACAACTTCTAGTCATTTCTCAGAGGATATAAAATTTATGAAAAGGGTTGAGCAGAGGCTACGGATAGCTCCTATAGTTACATTACCATAAAATATCAATAATTCAAAATTGAAATTTATGATCACTGAAACATCTCTAAGCTATAATTTGTCTCTGAACTAAGAAAATGTTTTATTGCATAATTAAATGTATAAAAATTGTGAAGGCAATTTATCCTGATCAAGAAAGGAAATTGCTTTTAAGGACCACCTTAAGGTTACCAACTTTCTATCTATATGCCTCTAAACAGTATTTATAAAATCAATTTAATCTAGATCAAATAATAGCAAACAAAACTTACACTATCTCATTTTTTAAGTATCATTTGTAAATATACTTAGTAATGAATACAAATTATTATGGGTATTTGGAAGTGCCAAAACCTAAATCTCTCATCAAAATAAATTACAGCCCAAGACTTCACTCTCCAGCATTTTGAATACCAGTTAATTAAAAACAATGAACAAAAGCCTAAGCACTTCCTCCTACCTATGGAACCTTTCTCTTAAAGTCATGTTCTTTCTAGATTTGTGTTCCTGAAATGTACAATATTAACTAGAAACTACAAAAAAAAAATGGCTCTCAACCAAAAAAATTAGGAATAAGTACAATGGATAGACTAGATAAGTCTATATCCTCCCAGCTCAACAGATTAAGTGGCTTTTAATACAATTATAAGTCATTATTCAGTATTATCATTGCCCTGGGCATTTGTTACAAAACATGAATTTCGTGTTTAGCAGACTGCAGTTAATTTCCAATGGTGGGTCAAGGGACCTTTAAAGATTTACGAGCACTCAAGACACAAAGGAACTAGCACCTTTCTTTTTTTTCCCAAAGGCTCTATTCTATTTCATCTATTTCCCTGGCTCACATCTTCATAACTCTTCGCATATTTACTGCTACAGATGTAGCCATCACAGAAAGTGGCAATTAGCATATTGCAGACCAGCTGTCAAAACTGTATGCAGATTCTATGTTTATAATAAAGTATTATTGCTATTAATGAAGAGATTACATTTCAAGAATCAGTGTGTCAGAAATTTCATGGGATAATCCAATTGATGTAGAGATGCAAGGGCTTGTGTGACTTCTTTGCTAAGAATGAGTAAGGATCCTCAACCAAACCATCACCACTATATACAGAGGCTTTACATTTTGAAAGTCAAGAACACTGGGTTTGATGGGAAGCCCTTCAAACCTTCATTCTTCCATTTACCAGTCAGCTATATGATCTTAAGCAAGTTACTTAGCTTCTTTGTACCTCAGTGTTCTCACCTAGAAATGAGAATAACCACATACCTGCTTTACTGGGGTTTATTTTAATGAGGATTAAATAAAAATGAATATAGAATTCAGTCTTGGGACTAGGAAATGATAAACAATCAATAAATATTAAAATTGTTGTGAAGCACATAAAAGAGATGCTCAATTATAATTATTAGTAAAATATAAATCAAACCTACAAAGGGATATTATGTCACGCTGATCAGAATGGCTATCAACAAAAATTCTACAAACAATGGTGTGGAGAAAAGGGAACCCTCCTATACTATTGATGGGAATGTAAACTGATGCACCCACTATGGAAGACAATATGGAGGTTACTTAAGAAACTAAAAATAGAGCTACCCTATGATAGAACTAAGATCATGGCATCTGGTCCCATCACTTCATGGCAAATAGATGGGGAAACAGTGGAAATGATGGCTGACTTTATTTTTCTGGGATCCAAAATCAATGCAGATGGTGACTGCAGCCATGAAATTAAAAGACATTTACTCCTTGGAAGGAAAGTTATGACCAAACTAGATAGCATATTCAAAAGCAGAGACATTACTTTGTCAACAAAGGTCCGTCTAGTCAAGGCTATGGTTTTTCCAGTGGTCATGTATGGATGTGAGAGTTGAACTATAAAGAAAGCTGAGCACCGAAGAATTGATGCTTTTGAACTGTGGTGTTGGAGAAGACTCTTGAGAGTCCCTTGGACTGCAAGGAGATCCAACCAGTCCATCCTAAAGGAGATCAGTCCTGGGTATTCATTGGAAGGACTGATGCTAAAGCTGAAACTCCAATACTTTGGCCACCTCATGCAAAGAGTTGACTCACTGGAAAAGACCCTGATGCTAGGAAAGATTGAGGGCAGGAAGAGACGGGGACAACAGAGGATGAAATGGTTGGATGGCATCACCAACTTGATGGACATGGGTTTACATAGACTCCGGGGGTCAGTGATGGACAGGGAGACCTGGCATGCTGCGGTTCATGGGAGCTCAAAGAGTTGGAGATGACTGAGCGACTGAACTGAAATGATAATACAGCAATCCCACTCCTGGACATACATCCAGAAAAGATAAAAATTCTAATTCAAAAAGATACATGCATCCCAAAGTTCGCAGCAGTACTATTTACAATAACCAAGACATGGAAGCAATCCAAATGCCCATCAAGAGATGATTGATGAGATATATATTAATATATAATGTGAAATATATACACACAATGGAATTTTACTTAACCATAAAAAAGCATGAAATATTGCCATTTACAGCAACATAAATGGACCTAGAAAATATCATATAAAGTGAAGTAAGTCAGAGAAAGACAAATATATGATATCACTTTCATGTGGAATCTAAAAATAATACAAATGAATCCATACACAAAACAGAAACAGACTTACAGACACACAAAACAAACTTATGGTTACCAAAGTGGGGAAAAGAGGTAAAAAAGAATAAACTAGGAACTTAGGATCAACAGATACAAACTGCTATATATAAAATAGATAAGCAAAAAAAAAAAAATGCACTGTATAGCACAAGGAACTATATTCAGTATCTTGCAATAGCCTATAGTGGAAAATAATATGAAAAAAAATATATATATATAT
>SJYQ01001080.1:253940-267608 GCA_006410935.1 Redunca redunca | reverse complement strand
AAATGTTGTAAATCAACTATACTTCAATAAATAAATATTTTTAAAAAATAAAGAGACTTCAGCCCTACAAGAAAAAAAAAATAATAAACTATAGTGGGTACTTTTCTCTCTTTGTAAATTACATGTCTTTTTTCCTTTGTCTCTGAACCTGATCATCCCAACACTCACCAACACAGTGTTTACCTCTCTTTGGGAGTCCACTGTACTTCATAGAAACTACATTAGTATTTTTCCACTTCAGACTTTAGGATCTCATCTTAGTTCACCCTTAGATGAGACACCTTAGACACACTCCAGGAAAGCAGCAGGTACAATGGAAGAAGATTTAGACAGAGCGTTTGTCCACTTAAGATGCAATGTGTGTCACATAGGTAATTTCAAATTTTCTACTAGCTACATTAAAAAAAGGAAAAATAAACAGGTGAAATTAATTTTAATAATATATTTTATTTGACTGAATATATCCAAAATATGTCTTTCCCATTGGTTCAGTGCTAAAGAACCCACCTCCCAATGCAGGTGATACAAGAGACTCAGGTTCAAACTGTGAGTTGGGAAGATCCCCTGGAGAAGGAAATGACAACCCATTCCAATATTCTTGCCTGGAAAATTCCATGGACAGAGGAGTCTGGTGGGCTGCAGTCCATGGGGTTGCAAAGACTTGGACATGACTGAGCACACAAGCCCTTGGTATACAAAATACTATCATTTTAACAAGCAGCAGTAGCCACATTACATAACAAGCACACAGTAGCAGAAGTAAAGAAGACAGAGTGCCAAAGAACTGATGCCTTTGAACTGTGGTGCTGGAGAAGACTCCTGAGAGTCCCTTGGGCTGCAAGGAGATCAAACCAGTCAATCTTAAGGGAAATCAACCCTGAATATTTATTGGAAGGACTGGTGCTGAAACTGAAACTCCAGTATTTTGGTCATCTAATGCTGACTCATTGGAAAAGTTCCTGATGCTGGGAAAGACTGAGGACAGAAGGAGAAGAGGGTGTCAGAGGATGAGACGGATGGCATCACCAACGCAATAGACATGAACTTGGGTAAACTTTGGGAGATGGTGAAGGAGAGAGAGGCCTGGTGTGTTGCAGTCCATGGGGTCGCAGAGTGGGACACTACTGGGCGACTGAATAACAACAAAAGCCACATTTAACTGCTCAATAGGCATACATGCGTACTATATCAAGCAACACAGGTTTAATTGGACCTGTATTCAAATACAGGTTCAAATGGACCGGTATGCAAATTCTGGCCCTGCCATTTTCTTGCTAAATCTTAGTTTTATCACTTTAACTATGTCTGCAAGATTTAGTGTATACAGAAGTAGAAATATAATGTTTGCATGTGAAACATATAATGTTATAAACCAAAGTTACCTAAATAAAAAGTACATTAAAAAATAAATAAATAATGCCCACTACCCACAAAAATAATAATAACTATTTCCTGTTACTGTTATGAGAAATAAAATGGCAACCCAAAGCACTTAGTGTAATGCCTGACATACCGGAGTGTTCATTAAAGGAGAATTCTCTCACCCTCGCCTTCTACTGTAGAAGTGAATGCTAGCTTAGTGTAGTATAATCTGTCACCTAGCCTTAGCTCCTTCCCTTCTAACGCTACTACAAACTGTAGCTCTCCCCAGCTGCACAGGCCTCCCTCCTTGCTTCCTAGCATCTAAAGAATTATTTGTGTGGACTTATAGAGGCTATGGGATCTCTTAGTCAGGACACAAATATGTGGTTCCAAGAACCTGAAAAGCTCTGTGCCTGACAATTTCCATCTCCTCTGACCCTGTCTTATCCACCTTCCCAGCTGTTACCACTGCTGCAGCCTCCCCAGCAACTGCCATCAACTGCACCACCTCCTCACTGGAGACAGACTGACCCTCAAACATTCAAAGGGATCATTCTCCAAAATATCTGGCCAGGACCCTTCAAAACTGTCAAGCTTAAGAAAGATGAAGAGTAACCAAGGATATGTCACAGATTAGAAGAGACTAGAGAGACAAGAAAAATAAAAACAAAATATAGGATCCTGGGTAGGAGTTTGGTCTAGAAAGAGGACATTAGTGGGAACACTAGTGAAATTTAAATAAGGTCTGTAGATTAGTTAACAGTATTGTGTCAGTGTCAATTTCCCAGTCTCCACGATTATGCGATGGTTGTGTATGACATTAATATTTGGAGGGCATAAGAATAAGGTTTGAGAAGCTAATGTATAACATGGTGATGACAGTTAATAAATTGTGTTATATAACTGAAATTCACCAACAGTAGAACTTATATGTTCTCTCTCACTCTCTCTCTAGGTTATGCCAAACCCCCTCCCTGCCCCACACACACAAAATGTAAATAGGTGATGGGTGAGTTAATTAACTTGATGAGGGAAATTCTTTCACAATGTGTACATATATCAGTTCATCCCAGTATACACTTTAAATATCTTACAATTTTGTCAATTTTATATTAATAAAATTTAAAAAAATAAATAAGGGGATATGTGGGGACTCCCTGTACTATTTTTACAAGCTTTAAGTCGATAATATCTCAAAATGAAAAGTTAAAACACTCTTAAACATGATTATTTGAAACTTTATTATGAAGGAAACTCTGTCCCAATGGTTCTGTTAATTGATATATCATTATAAAATAGTGCTACTTATGTTAAGCCGATGGCAGTAAGGCCATCACACAGGTTAATGAAAAGTCAATTCCGAGGTATAGAAAATCCACCTTAATCACCACTATTAGTCTGCAAATCCACCAAGAGAGTATGATGTCTCCTGCACACACTCAGTAACACTGAGGACTCAATGACAGCAAATAATGTTTTGTGTGATGTTATTCAACAAAGACACCTTCCAATTTAACATTACTGAATAACGTGCTTAAACAGTTGCTGCACTGCTACAGTCTTCCACGGAAAGAAAGTGACAGGAAAAGAGAAGGTAGAGATACAAAGAAGCATATTCCAATATGTACCCTTCCCCCACCCAGACCTTCCTTGCATTAGGGAATAGCGTTGGTCAATAAACTGAACAAAACGGATGGGACAGTCTGCTCTGCTACATACTGTCTTACTGTAACATGAATTAGTTCATAGGCAGCTGGTGAGAAAGAACGGAGAAAGAAGTCGGTATAAAGCAGAAGCTTCACTGGCTCACATCTGATTTTCTCCCAAAATCATCAATGTCTCATTAATATCAGTTGAAGGCTGAGTACACTAAGGGCAGCAAGCTAAGAAGGAATCAGTATTATACATTCAACTTTTTTCCTAGAAAGCTTACTGCAAGTTTAACCCAGATCTTTGTTTAAAAAAAAAAACTTACAACAAATAAAACAACACAAAACAATGAGCTAAACATCCATCTGTGGGATCAGTACATTTTGTACAAAGCCTGCAACCTTTCTCTTCTTGCAAATTCTGGTAATAATAATCCTGGCCCTTGAAAACACAGATAGCCTCAAACCTTCCTTATATCTTCTTCCATCAAGCTATCTTCACCTTTATTGTTTCAAATAAATCCAACGTTTACTGCAGTGTTTATTTACTAGAAACTCCAGATGTCTTTTAAATAATGCTATTGGAATTATTGTGATTTTCATTGGTGTTCTGGTTATGAAGATGCATAAGCCCTAGTAATTTAAAAATGAATTTGCCAACCACAAAGTTTTCCAGAAAGGCATATATAATATTATAGTAGAAATGCTGCATTTCCATATACTCTGAATACATAAAATGCTGTCCAGGAATGATTTAAAATATAAGCTGTCACACTACTTTGTTACCAAAGATTACTTATGTATCAATAAAATGCATAATTAATATCAATTTGTTATCTTTGTATTTTATATTTAGCCATAAATTCAAAATTTAGTCATGTGTTTCTGTATTAGTCACACATTTCTTATATTGACAGGATATTCTAATGTAAGAACATGTGTCCAGAAAGCATTTTTGCTCATGAAACTAAAAAGATACTTTAAACAGTGTCTTTTATTAGTATTGCATCATACTAAACAAGTATAAGCCTGGTTGCTCACCAAAAGAAAGCAACAGTTACTGCTTGATGATTATTTGTTATTAAATAATATGATACCAATCACTAAGCATTTTTACATGTAAATAGCTCCTACTAACAACAAGCATTATGAAAGAAAATTTGTGTTATTTGTACCTGACAGAGATACATCACATAGTTAACTCATTTAAAATTCAGTTCAACTGAGGTAGCTATCATTTAGTATATCAACCTCAATTTGAATATACTGTTTTTGAAATTAATTTATATAATAAATATCAATCACTTCAATATTTACATAAAAGGATAACATCCTTTTTTTATATATATAGTCTAGGATATGCTAGGGTACCGTTTTGGATCCATGCAGACTTGGATTTTAAGGAGCCTTTTTTTCTCCCCAATTACCTATTCAAATTCATTTGGTTAAAGATAGTCAGCATGTTTCTCACAGAAAAAATACACCGCACAATAGTCTGCTTATAAGGTGACCTCTTTCACTTGGGTGGGTATCCTCTCCATCACGGACTAAGTGAGGATGTAACCTTGTCAAACCAAAAGCGAAAGAATAATGAGCACACGACAGGCTAACCCAGCATGGGAAGGTTGTTAAGGAGGTTGCAGAAACAGTTCCCTGAATGACAAAGTAAAAGGATACTCTGAAGAGTAGGTTAATATTAAAGAAAGCACTCAAGAATATGAGAAGCATTAATCCCCATCCTTGGATGTCTGCCATACAAAACTCCACTCAAATTTATTTCATTAGTTACTGACCAGTTTTAGTTAATATGTTTTCAAATAAATCTTAGTAGAATAGGCTTGACTGAGACACATTTAGAAAATATCTATTTCCACAAAGCAGTAACCAAAGATAAGTAAGAGCAAGTAGATAATGTTTTGCTTTTACCAATTATAAATTATCACCCAACAATATACAATTATTCTAATTCAAGAATCATACTTATAAGTTCGAAGTCTTCACCAAACAGTAGGATTTTACTATCATTAAAACAAATAACAGTAACTACTACATTAATTGCTTCCCCAATGCACTGACTGGCATAACAGGTAATCATGTTAAAACATTTGTATAAGTAGCCGAAAAGAGTAGAAATTAGGCAAGTTCTCTTGCAGTCTTCTCAGTGTAAATTTACTTTTAAAATAAACAAACCTCAAGTCTAAATCATTCAAACACAGGAATATCATTGTGTCAGTCATGTACATCTTGACATTCCCTCTCTACACCAAGATTAGAATGAAATTCTTGTTCCCAACCAGCCGTAATTCTTTAACAGAGAAACAGTGCCACCTTTTGGTGCCAAACAAAAGCCTCCGGTCTACCATCTTCCAAACTTCCTTTTTCAGTTAAATCACTGATACATATATATAAATGCCACTGAATCTCAAGTCACACTTACAATGGCCTAGAAACATTTTGTAGCTACACAGCTAATAAACCATGGGAGTAACATACAAGTTGCTTCCAAAATGCAATATTTCAAAATAACTCAAATACCAGATACACGTACTCTAGATCATCAATATAATAATTTCTAATCAATATTTCATCAAACACATTTTGCCAAACCAAGTATGTCAATCAAGTGATAAATTTTAAGTATCATAGAAAAAAATCTTCTTTCATAGTATTGTTACATTTCAAAATAGATTTTGAAAAATGTATTATATTTTAAATGAACCTATTAATTTAGTAATTGACAATATGGTATAAACAGGGAATTACTAGCTAAATCAGATAATTATAAATCATCTTACATAGGAATATAGGGTGTTTCTGATTTACTTACACTAAGGACACAATGTCACCACGTTGTACTTCAAAATTCCTCACTTTCCAATGGTTCAAAAGCACCACATCAGATGACTGGCTCCCCTCAGGATTCAAAGAAGGCTAAAAAATAAGAAGAAAGAGACACATCTGTCATTTGTAATTTTCAATCTTCATGGTTCCTTGCACTTCATAGCTGTAGTGCAGTGCAATAAAACATTTCTAATATAGTAGCTTTCAATAAATTGCTGTTCTAAAATAACTGCAAATGATGAGTTTTCAAAAAGGCTCATTGGGATTCTTCACAGGTAACCAGAAAAAAAAAAAAATTACCAATACTCATTTCAAAGGAAAATGTGCTAAATAGTCAACTCTTTACTAAACTCCCTTAAAGAGGCATGGAAAATTGTAAGAAGAAATAAAAGAAGAAAGTGAATCAAGCCTCCCCACAGAATATTCAGATAGGGCCTAATTCCATAGTAGGTACATGTGATTGCTCCATTTGGAGAGAAGAAGAAATAATCTCAAATCAACCAGGAAAATACCATAGGAAACAGTAAAGAGACCAGAAGTAGCAAATGATAAAATAATCTTGGAAAATATAGGAATTTCCCACTTTGATCTCTTTTTTCTACAGAGAGCTTGCAGGAAGGGTCCTGTCTTCAGTCTAAGCCTAATAAGCAGCCTTCACCCTGGGATTTAGACAAGTCTAGATATGCCTAAGGACCACTGGAGCAGACACGGAGAAACATTTTCTGTAAGAGTTCATCTGACAGTCAGGAATCATCTAGGCATAAGAAACTGATTAAGGAACCATAAAGCCAACACATCTATCACCTGGACAGGACTGCTGAAAAAGTCAATGGATATCAAGTCTGAAACTTGATGATAGAATAAGAAAGAGGAGGAGAGCTTTTTCACCACTGACTCTCCAGGGTCTCTGGGAACATCATTGGTCTAAAAGAGCAATTGCTGTGGTGGTGGGGAAGGTACTAAACCACAACGGAGGCTCCCCCCATTCACAGATGGTGGGTTGGCAGCAAGAACAGACAGAGCCACAGAAACCAGGGCAGCAGCGAGGAAAACAGTACATGCCCAACAACAGGCTGTCCCTGGAGCAGGAGTGCCACGGTGATGTTTCAATCACTCAGTCATGTCTGACTCTTGGGACCCATGGACTGTAACCTGCCAGTCTCTGTCTATGGGATTTCCCAGGCAAGAATATTGGAATGGGTTGCCATTTCCTTCTCCAGGGGATCTTCTCAACACAGGCATCAAACTCTTGCATTGCAGGAGGATTCTTTGCAGACTGACCCACCAGGCAAGCCCTAGCAGTGACATACTCTTTTTAAAAGATTCCTGGAATTACGTGTAGGTTTTCTAAAAAGCAGGTGTGAACAAAGGCATAGAAATGTTGTGTGGGGGCTATTATTACGACTTTATTTTTGACTCCCTAGATTTTTTGTGACCAAAAATTTATTGGTTATCCTTGGGGATCTCAAACACTCTTATAGCTTCTGCAACTCCTTTATGCGATAATGCCTAAACATCTCTAACTTCAGTTTTGAATTCCCTGTTAATCCTCACTTGACTATCTGACATAAAATTCAATACTATTAAATGGAATTTGTCATCATTTCCTAGCATAAAAGTTTTCTCCCTTTTCTTACATCCTACTCACTATTTCCCCAGACAACCAACTTTAAATCTTACTTACCTTTTTACTTCAACCAGTCACCAAGCCAAAGGGATTTTTTTTTCATAATGTCTTTCACTTAAGACCCATTTTGTCTATTCTCTCTTCTATCATCATCTTTCAAGCACCAATCAACATATAACCCTTCACAGTTGTTTAGTCGCCAAGTCATGTCCAACTCTTTTATAACCCCATAGACTGCAGTCCACCAGACTCCTCTGTCCGTGGGATTTTCCAGGCAAGAATACCGGAGTGGGTAGCTATGTACCAATACTAATCAGACTCTCACCTCCAACTCAAAAGTGAGTGATTCTATTTCTTTCCAGCTATAAGATTTTGAGAAAGTTACTTAACTTTGTTATACTTCAATTTCCTTACTAGTAAAATGGCGATATTTAGTTAACTTTTCTCTAATTAGTAATTAAATAATAATAATATCCAATACTCACCAAGTGCTTACCATGTGCCAGACATTGTTCTAAGGGCTTAACAAATATTTACTTACTTGGTGAGATCATGCATTTAAAGTGCTTAGAATGGCTCTTGACCCCTAGTTAAGCCCTCGATAACTTTTGTTAGTGATATAACTAAATCACAGTTTTAATTAGAGGTAGTTTTGTACCCTGACCCCAGGTTCTTCATCCAGCTTTATCCCTAATAAGAAACAGAGCTGCAACGGCAGGACAAATCCAGGGCGCATTGTTGGGCCATGGTGCTAGGGAACGGAGCTTCTGGAGTCACTCAGTCAGGTTAGGCTAACAGCCAGGCTTCCACATGTGGTTTATTCTCTCTCATCCATGTTTCTCATTCATATTTTCTCTTTCTTCCTCTCCTTCTCTATCCTTCAGTCCATTATCTTGCAAGCCTTTTCCCCTTATTTCTTTGTATTTTTCCTCCTTACATAACTGATGTGGTAAAGGTGGCCTAGGGGGAAAGCAACTGTACAATGAAAAGAAAAATCTACTTCCCACTGCACTTTCACTGGGTCCATTTCTTTTCCTTGCCATCAGAGAAACGAAGAACAAAAGTGATTTAATCATTTCCAACTGTTCTTCCTTAGTCTCTTTTGTTGTTTTTTTCAAAAGTTTGTGATTACAGCTCATAATAAAGACATTTTATACTGTACCCAAAGTACAAATGCACATATCTGAACAAAACATCACAAAAGAATAATCACCTTTACCACACATACCCTGATATCATAATTTCTATTCTCTCCTAATCCATGTTTTTAAAATCCTGTCTGTAATCAATCATATTAATTTCCCATTCACTATTATTGATTTTGGTGGTGGTGGTTTAGTCGCTAAGTCATTATTGATTTTGCAACCTAATAATCAATTATAACCCACAGTGCTAACATCATAGATTTAGATGATTCTTCTTAAACCATTATCCTATGAAGGTTGCTTTTGTCTAGAAGTTTACCTTCAGGTCTTTCAACTCTGTTTTAAATTATTTTCTTAGAAAATCACATGAATATTCTAGGTGCAAATACCACCCATAGACCTATGACTCTTAAATGTGCAGTCCCAAATGACTTGCTCCTCTTCTATATGCAATCCATACCACTTCATACTACAACACTCAGAATGCAGTAATGTCATATTTATTTACCTGCCTCACAACCAAGCAGATGTACTTTTTACTCATTATTATGTCCCTTAGTTAAATTTATACTCTACCCTCAACTGCATTTCTGAGGTTCTAGAAAATGATTCTAACTGGTTGTTCAGCATCAAATCTCATCGAGCCATTCCCCTACTTAAAATCCTTTACAATAAGCTTCCCTGACTACCAACAAGACTGTTTTCAACATAAAAATCAACACACACATGACATAAAGGCCCCTACCACTCCCTACTTATATTGTTCCTACAAGTGACACTCAATCACAAGCAGTACTCCACGCACAAGTTACTTCCTCACACTCCAAGACATCCTGTTGTTCTTGTTCAGTTGTTAAGTCACATCCAACTCTTTGCGACCCCATGGACTGCAGCACACCAGCCTTCCCTGTCCTTCACTATCTCCCAGAGTTTGCGCAAACTCATGTCCATAGAGTCAGTGATGCCATCCAACCATCTTATCCTCTGTCACCACCTTCTCTTCCTGTCTTCAATCTTTCCCAGATCAAAGTCTTCTACAGTGAGTCAGCTCTTTGCATCAGGTGGCCAAAGTATTAGAGCTTCAGCTTCAGCATGAGTCCTTTCAATGAACATTCAGGATTGATTTTCCTTAGGATTGATTGGTTTGATCTCCTTGCTGCCCAAGGGACTCTCAAGAGTCTTCCCTAGCACACTTCAGTTCAGTCGCTCAGTTGTGTCTGACTCTTCGAACCCATGAATCACAGCACGCCAGGCCTCCCTGTCCATCACCAACTCTCAGAGTTCACTCAAACTCATGTCCATCGAGTAGGTGATACCATCCAGCCATCTCATCCTCTGTCGTCCCCTTCTCCTCCTGCCCCCAATCTCTCCCAGCATCAGAGTCTTTTTCCAATGAGTCAACTCTTCGAATGAGGTGGCCGAAGTATTGGAGTTTCAGCTTCAGCATCAGTCCTTCCAAAGAACACCCAGGACTGATCTCCTTTAGGATGGACTGGTTGGATCTCCTTGCAGCCCAAGGGACTCTCAAGAGTCTTCTCCAGCACCATAGTTCAAAAGTGTCAGCTCTTCAGTGCTCAGCTTTCTTCACAGTCCAACTCTCACATCCATACATGACCACTGGAAAAACCATAGCCTTGACTAGACGGACCTTTGCTGGCAAAGTAATATCTCTGCCTTTCAATATGCTATCTAGGTTGGTCATAATTTTCCTTCCAAGGGGTAAGCATCTTTTAATATCATGGCTGCAATCACCATCTGCAGTGATTTGGCAAGCATCAAATCTTCAATGCTCAGCCTTCTTTGTGGTCCAACTCTCACATCCATACTTGACTCATGGAAAAACCACAGCTTTGACTATATGGACCTTCATCGGCAAAGTGATGTCACTACTTTTAAATATGCTGTCTAGGTTTGCCATAGCTTTCCTTTCAAGGAGCAAGTGTCTTAATTTCATGGCTGCAGTCACCATCTGCAGTGATTTTAGAGCCCAAGAAAATAAAATTCACCACTGTTTCTACTTTTCCCCTATCTATTTGCCATGAAATGATGGGAGCAGATGCCATGATCTTAGTTTTTTGAATGTTGCATTGTAGACCAGCTTTTTTTCTCTCCTCTTTCACCTTCATCAAGAGGCTCTTTAGTTCCTCTTCACTTTCTACCATTAGAGTGGTATCATCTGCATATCTGAGGCTGTTGATATTTCTCCTGACAATCTTGATTCCAGCTTGTGATTCACCCAGGCTGGCATTTTGCATCATACTCTGAATATAAGTTAAATAAGCAGAGTGACAATATATGGCCCTGATGTACTACTTCTTTCTCAATTTTGAACCAGTCCCCTGTTCCATGTAAGGTTCTAACTGTTGCCTCTTGACCTGCATACAGGTTTCTCAGGAGACAGGTTAAGGTGGTCTGGTATTCCCATCTTTTTATGAATTTCCCAGTCTGTTGTAATCCACACAGTCAAAGGCTTTCAATGAAGCAATGAAGCAGAAGTAGATTTTTTTTTTAATTCCTTTCCATTTTCTATGATCCAACGATGTTGGCAATTTGGTCTCTGGTTTCTCTGCCATTTCTAATTCCAGTTTGTATATCTGAAAGTTCTTGGTTCACATACTGTTGAAGCCTAGCTTGAAGGATTTTGAGCATTACCTTGCTAGCATGTAAATGAATACAATTGTATGTTAGTTTGAACGTTCTTTGGCATTGTCTTTCTTTGGAATTGGAATGAAAACTGAGATTTTCCAGTCCTGTGGCCACTGCTGAGTTTTCCAAATTTGCTGACATACTGAATGCAGTGCTTTAACAGTATCATCTTTTAGGATTAGAAATTATTCACTGGAATTCCATCACCTCCACTAGCTTTGTTCATAATAATGCTTTGACTTTGCATTCTGGCTCTGGATGAGTGTTACAGTGACTACACCATCATGGTTACCCAGGTCTTTAAGACCTTTTTCATATATTTCTTCTGTGTATTCTTGCTACCTCTTAGTATCTTCTGCTTGTTAGATTTCTTGCAATTTCTGTCCTTTATTGTGCCCATCTTTGATCCCTTGGTATCTCCAATTTTCTTGAAGAGATCGCCAGTCTTTCTCATTCTATTGTTTTCCTCAATTTCTCTGCATTGTTCACTTAAGGTTTTCTTATATCTCCTTGCTATTCTCTGGAACTCTGCATTCAGTTGAGTGTATCTTTGTCTCCTTTGTCTTCAGCTTCTCTTCTTTTCTCAGCTATTTTTAAGGCCTCCTCAGATAACCATTTTGCCTTCTTGCATTTCTTTTCCTTTGGGGTGGTTTTGGTCACTCCCTCCTTTACAGTGTTATGAACCTCCATCCATAGTTCCCAGGACATAATATAAGCAAAATTTTTGACCGAAATGTTTCCCTCTTTCCCCTTCCCACCATTTAACTCACTTCAAAAAAACACTTGAATTCCGTGAGGCAATCTCCCAGGAATTCTTTCACATCACTCCTCACCTCTCTTCCTCATTCCCATCTTCAGTCTCCATTAGATAAACAAATGTCCCCAAGTTCTTCATCAAAACCTGTGACTCTTACTATCATAGAGGTTTTTTAAACATTAATTTATTTAGCTGCATGGGGGATCCTTTTAGTTGAAGCATGCAAGATATTTAGCTGTGGCTTGGAAACTCTTGGTTCCCAAGAGTTATATGGATCTAGTTCCCCAGTAGATGGGATGTAGCTCCTCGGCCAGGGATCAAACCTGAGACCCTACATTGGGAGCTCAGAGTCTTTGCCACTGGACCACCAAAGATGCCCAATTATAGCAGTTTTAAGAATTTTTATAATTATCTGATTGTCTCTCTTTCCAAGAGTATAAAAGCACTTTAAGAAGAGATTAGTTCTCAAGTCTGTGTTTTTGACATCTAGGCAAGTAAGGATATTAATACATTTTAATGGAAAGAATTTTTTTTTAAATAAACTAATGAGATTTCCAAAGACTTTCCAAATTAATATACCCACTGAAGAGCCCTTTTTCCATCTTAGACCCAGAAGCTGAAGTTTCCTTGAGGAAATTAGCAAATTACATGCTGGTGCTCCATGGTGAGGGACAGAATAATCTCTAGAGACTCAAATTTTGACACCTCCATTCATCTTTCCCTTACAGAATCAATCATCCACCAACTTTTCTAATGTTAATTGTTAGAACCTAAAGGTAATGCCTTGTAAACTACAGATTCATGCAGGGGAAAGGAAAATCCCCAAAGCAAGCATGTCAAATTCCAAGCAGTAAAATATTAGAATCATCAGTCAACACCTGGAAGACCTTGTTTGATTTTATAAGAGAAACAATAGTTTCTTTTACCTTTGCTCTTCTGCACAAGGCTAAATTAATCATCTCCCAGTCTGTGCTCCCTTAACAATTCAGGTAAACTTCAGGGATAGCCCTTAAAACATTATAGGTATCTGCCTATACAAATGAATCTTTCATTCACTTAACTGTAAGTTTCTCAATTACAGGAACCATATTTCATTCATTTTTGTATATGCCCAACCCCAGAACAGTGGCTGGAAAATAGTATATCTATACTTTTAAGTTCAAAAGATTAAAATAGTTGGAAATCATATTTAACTAAGATGTTTCCCACCGAATGTACATTATGTTAACAGTGTATACATCTCTTTCAAAGAAAACACACTCTGGATGAGTGAGCATAGTAAGAAACCTTTCGTGTTGGGCCAAGTAGGTAATTTAAGCCTTAGGAATAAAATTGGACAGTATCCATAATGAAATAATGCTAATCAGAACATCACAAATTTTTCTTTACAGTTCATTTATAAATATAAATAATACTTATGGATATGAATAACATTATTCATAAAGAAAAACTTTGCTTAATCAGGAAACTGTTCCTACAACACTATAAAAACCCATAGTTGTTTGTACTTCAGCTAAATTTCTTTATTAAAAAGAAAAAAAGTTTTACTTCTTGAGTTTTCTAAAAAACTTTTCAGAAGAAAAATAATGCTCTAACTTCAAAATGAAAATATTATATAAGAAATGAAAGAAACTTCATTTG
>SJYQ01001080.1:124062-227262 GCA_006410935.1 Redunca redunca | reverse complement strand
AGTTATGACCAACCTAGATAGCATATTCAAAAGCAGAGATATTACTTTNTAGTCATGTACAGATGTGAGAGCTGGACCATAAAGAAGGCTGAGCGCCGAAGAATTAATGAGTTTGAACTGTAGTGTTGGAGAAGACTCTTGAGAGTCCCTTGGACTGCAAGGAGATCCAACCAGTCCATTCTGAAGGAAATCAACCCTGGGATTTCTCTGGAAGGAATGATGCTAAAGCTGAAGCTCCAGTACTTTGGCCACCTCATGAGAAGAGCTGACTCATTGGAAAAGACTCTGATGCTGGGAGAGATTGGGGGCAGGAGGAGAAGGGGACGACCGAGGATGAGATGGCTGGATGGCATCACGGACTCGATGGATGTGAATCTGAGTGAAGTCCGGGAGATGGTGATGGACAGGGAGGCCTGGTGTGCTGCAATTTATGGGGTTGCAAAGAGTCGGACATGACTGAGCGACTGAACTGAACTGAACTGATAGCAAGACAACCTTGAATACAGAATCTGTATCTGACTCCCATACCTCAAGAGTAGTTTTGCACATACCAGCCATTTGATAAATGATTCCCTATTCCAGCTCATAGTTACCAGTGCCTTTATTATTGTCCATACCTGCAAATGTGCAAATGTCCCGAGTCACAAAATTATTCATATAGTTGAAATGAAAGAAATGACTACATATGGTCTTTCTACCTGAATACACAGGAACACTTGGGTACTATGCAATGAATGACACTCAAGACTGGTTGTTGTTGTTGTTCGGTCACTAAGTCAGGTCTGACAATTTGCAACCCCATGGACTGCAGCATGTCAGGCTCTCCTGACCTTCACTGTCACCTGGAGTTTGCTCAAATTCATGTCCATTGCGTCGGTGATGCCATCCAACCTCTCATCCTCTGTTGTCCCCTTCTCCTCCTGCTCTCAATCTTTCCCAGCATCAGGGTCTTTTCTAATGAGTCAGCTCTTCACATCAGGCAGCCAGAGTGTTGGAGCTTCAGTGTGAGCATGAATCCTTCCAATGAAGACTGATAACCTATTCCAATAGGAGTTCCCTCAAAATGGCACGCAGATTCTTTCAATGAATACTGAGATTTAGAATGGATGGCTGGGTGACAAATCTCATGGTGTTATACACAAATATGCGGCAGAGATGGGTCAGCATTCAAGGGTACAATTCCAAGGAAGGTTCCACAAAAGGAGCCCTGAGCTCCTTCACTGGAGCAGTCTTCTCTCTGCTCATCACTGATCCTTTGTGCCACTCTCGTCTCCTGCTCAGTGTCTCGGGTGTTTAATTTTCTCCGTCACCCAAATGATCTGTGTTATTTTCCTTCCTCTTCTTCTCCACATATTTTTCTTTCTTGCCTATTGTTTTACCTCTCTGGCTTTCACACTTTTAAGCCTTGGTATAACAAGACATCACCAAGCATCCAGAATACTCCTTCTGTTCACAACAAATCAACCAACTGCAATAATCTGGGAATAATTTTCAGCCCTCAGAGTCAATAAAAGCAGGTGTGTGCCTTGCAGGAAGCTCAGGGATTTCCAGAGAGTACCACACACCCTGCCAACTATTTAGTACTTGCATCATTAGAGAAATTTGAAGACAAGAATTTTTTTGAATTTTTTGTCAAAAATTCTGAACCCCATGGCCTAAAGATGTTCAGTTCATCAAAGCTGTAGCATAGCAAAGATATCTTCAAATATGCTGAATTAATAATTAACAATATCTCATTACTGCATTTTCTAGTCTGAAATTATTTTAAGTATGATTCAGTGATATCTGATGAAAGTGTAAACAAATTATCTATTATCCTCAAAAGTAATCTAAAATTCTTATAATATAGACAAAACCATAATAAACATACATTTTTTTTTCCTTTCTTCCCAGAATATCCTTTACCCTTGTATTCCAAAAATAACACCTCCTCTTCTTCTGGGAAGTAGTACCTCACCATGAAAGCCCACAGGAAAAATGTGATTCAAATATATGTTGTTGCTTTCTCATTCCTCCTAGCCACAGGCTAGGAGTGTGTACCTGTCCAAAGGTAGGCCAATCATGGCACCCTAACCTTCTGGTCAAAGTATTTGCATGGATCAGGGCATATGGTCCAAGCTGAGTCAATCACAGTCCTTCTTCAAGATTTTTCAAAGTGAAATTAAGGCATAAGGAGAAATCTCGCTCAGACGGTAAAGAAATTGGGCATCTAAAGGCATGAGAGCTGCCAGCAGCCATGTGCCCTGAGTCGATATGAAAGCTGGCCTGAGAGAACTAAGCCAAGATGCTGACAGAAGCAGATGTTGAAAGAGAAAAGACTGAGCACCCTGGCAGCATTCACGGCCCTGCTTCCAGTTGTCCCTGATGACTGCCTCATTCCTGCCTTCCACCAACGTACTCATAAGCCTTCCAATCAATTTCCCTGTAGATCAAAGTCAATTCAGACTGTTCTTCTCTAACCAACAGCTAAGGAAATCCTACCAAACAAACTACAAGGTAACAAATTTGATTCTTGCGGTAGTGGTCCAGGAATACTGTAAGAAATTCTAATGTATGTGCAATAAACTTACCATTTAATCAACAGATCTGGCATTTAAATGACAGATCTTGTCATCTAAAAGCTTTAAAAGACAAGATCTGGCATATTCAAGACTTTCTTCCTTGTCTTCTTCATTGGGGATAAGCTTTGTGTTTTCATACAATGGCTATTTCCTTGTGTTTTTTCCCTCTGAGCACAAGTCATGAACATAGTATATACTGGGCTAAAGGCATGAGGATTGCAAACTATGATTGCCATATGATTCTCTGGAATATCATGAGATCCAAGATTATGAGGTTTTGTGTTCTGGAAAAATTCCATCTCAGGATAGTGAGGGTTGTGTAACAAGACAGCACTAACAAAACTGGAAAAAAGTCATTATTTGTGTGATTATTTGTTATACAAAAATAATACCTGTCGGGTTCAAAGGGATGAAAGGGTCCAAAAGGAATTTGGATGGCTGTGAAGAAGGCAGTTTTAACCTTAAATGAGGAATATGATTCAAAAGCTCAACAAAGAAAGTTTAATTTCCCCAAAGAATTGGGTCTAAGATGAGGCTGCTAGGAATTTAAAATTAAAGAGGAAGGAAATGTAAAACCCATTCCTGTTAAATGTATTAAACTGCATTTAGGAATAAAGCCATACACTTATAAATCCCTCTTCCTTTGTTTGCTGTACCCATGCACTACAATATTTTTGCATTCAAAGTAAGTGACCAGTTTGCTTAGAGCTGGTGACCCACTCTAGAGTGAGCATGAGAGACAGGGTTTAACTCAGAAACCCCAACCCAAGAGAAGGCCCCCATCATTCTCAAATGATGGAAGCACAAGTCAGTAAGTAAATATTCAGGCAGCCATGCTTTAGAACCCTAGTTCCACCCCAAAAGCACTCACTCAGGATCTCACTAAGCACCTGAACTCAGGAAGAGACCTGATTCTCAGTACAATTGTTACAATTTTAACAAAGCAATTTCATTCTAACTCTTCAAAGCTGATGTCTATGCCCTCACCTAGTTTAAAGACTGAAAAAGGGGGGCAGGGGTGGGNGAAGTAAGCTGGTTACTCTGTATCATTTTAAACTCTTAGAAGTTTATACATTCATTTTATTTGTTTTATAGAAATATTTAGTATAAAGCATAAACTTAATACACAAAATAATGGAAGAAAACGAATTATATTACAAAATGCAAATTCTTAGTTGATAAACTTACTGAAACAGCTAGGTTTCAGACATCAGCATTAGAATAATCAAGTTTTCTCTGAGTTACTGGAGACTACTTGCGTATAACTTTTGGAAATCTCCACTCCAAAATTTTTCCAATGTAAATGGCATTTAGTCTTCTTAATCAGCAACATGCTTAAAGAACACACTAGAATATCTGAAATCAGTGCTGTAGACTTTTCCACCTATCAGAATTTTGTGTGTGCATAAATGTGTGAGTGCATGTGTGCAAGTGTAAAACAATCAGGTAACTGAATTAGAGACAAATTCATCCTGCAACTGAAGTCATAAATGTGATCTCAGTCATATATGGATAATTTAAAAAAAAAAAACTTAAAATCTCAGGCCACAGCCACAGAAAGTGATATTATTTTATAAAATTTCTTTAGAATCTCAATTTATCATTCCTAAGGAGGAGAGATCTATAGATATAGAGAACTATCAGAGAATTATTTTTATTCACCATTGCTTATAATATGACCGCATTAGAAGACCTTATAAAGACATTTAGTAACGTTAAAATTTCATTTAAGGCCTTTTAAAAACCTTTCAGTTTCTACCATGGACACAATATACAGAAATCTCATTTCTAGTGCTTGAGAAACAACCAAACGTGTATTTCAAAGAAAGGAATCATATCAGTTTTACCTGCATCGATGTTCCTTCCACTCTTGCCACGCAGGCAACTTGATCCAAGAAAGTCACTGCCACAGGTACCGCCACAAAGAAGCCTTTACAAAAGGCTCTGAAGTACCTTCTCACCCAGCCTTGGGACTCCGCCATGCCTAAAAGCACAACAAAAATAAATATGAGATTAGCCACAAGAAAGGTAAGAAATAAAACATAGAAAACAGTGCAAGAAAAATAAAAGTTAAGAAAAAGCAACCTCATCTCAATATGTTTCATACTCATCCCTGCTGCTGCTGATGCTCAGTCACTTCAGTCATGTTCAACTCTGTGTGACCCCAAGACGGCAGCCCACCAAGCTCCTCTGTCCTCGGGATTCTCCAGGCAAGAATACTGGAGTGGGTTGCCATTTCCTTCTCCAATACTCATCCCTATAACCACTGAAATATATCTGACTTAAAATCCCAAAGTCAAATACAATAACTCAGGTGAATTCTTTCCCACAGGTCAAGCAGCTTAATAATTTCAATAGAAAACTTCTCCTCACAAAGCAATGTTAGAAAAAAAAATAAGCATTCCAAAAGTAAATCCTTTCCTGTTGCTGACTATGGTGCAGATGCTCCTTAAGCCCTGATACCTGTCCTCTTCTGCAGTAATAGAAGTTTTGGGGAAACACATGGCTGCCCAGCCTCCCTTGAAGCTAAGTATGACCATGTGACTAGGACTAATGAATGGCATATAAGCAGAAACACTGTGCATTAGCAGAATTATGTCCTCCCCTTTGTTCCCATTTTGTGACACTTGTGATGGTGTTTGTAGGAACAGGAGTTAAAGATGGCAAAGCAATAAAATAGAAGGGTCCTAGGTCTCCAGCACCATGGAAGCACTGTAACTGCCCTGTGTTGCTTATGTTCAAGTTGTTATTTAAGAGATAAACCACTTTCTGTCATGTTTAAACCAATGTTATGGGGCCTATGTTATGGCAGCCAAATTTATCCTAATATAACCATGAAATATATGAGAAATCAAGAAAAAATGTCACTGCATGTGAATTCAATACAGATAATTATCAACCTTCACTTAGCCCTGTAACCACTTGGTTAATTTTCAGAGTTTCTAGGGCTAATGCAATCCTTTAACAGTCCTGTGCAATGAAAAACAAAATAGTGAGAGATCAAGAGAGTCTACCCTATAAGACCAAAATGCAGATCAAGAGAGTCTACCCTACAAGACCAAAATGCAGCTAAACACAGTCCAATAGATGAAGAACCCTCCTGGCTGGGGAAGATAAATAACTAGTTTGTTTACCAGTTTCTCAAAATAATACTGATTCATACTATGTGATAGGCTATAATTTCAGTCCGTTCTATTTCTTGACTAGGACTAGATAAACACAGGAAGACCAGATTATTCTAGTGGGCTAGGGCAAGAGATGATGGTAAGATGGATTGTAGTGTTGGTGGTGGAGGTGATGGAAATGGATCAAAATGGGCAAACTTCACATATGCATTTTGGAGGTTAAACAGACAGAAATGAAAATGGATGGACAAGGATTGGGGAGAGGAGAAGTGATGAGAAAAGTGTTGAGGTAGTTGTGACCTATTCAAGCACTGTTATTTTATCATTTCCTTGGATTACATTCCAAAGTACTAAAAACGTGCTAATAATTCAATTCCTGAAAACTCTAATAAGTACAAGGTCATGGGCTGGATGCTGCTGCTGCTGCTGCTAAGTTGCTTCAGTCGTGTCCGACTCTGTGTGACCCCATAGACAGCAGCCCACCAGGCTCCCCCGTCCCTGGTATTCTCTAGGCAAGAACACTGGAGTGGGTTGCCATTTCCTTCTTCAATGCATGAAAGTGAAAAGTGAAAGTGAAGTCACTCTGTTGTACCCGACTCTTAGCGACCCCGTGGACTACAGCCTACCAGGCTCCTCCATCCATGGGATTTTCCAGGCAAAGGTACTGGAGTGGGGTGCCACTGAGATACACAAATGAAAAGCAGACACAGTCCTTGCTCTCAAGGAGTTACAAAGTGCCAGGGAAGATTGCCTTTAAACAAATATTTCCAAGGGAAAATAGCATTGAAAAGAGCCAATGTGCCTGGGGCAAAGAAGTGCATGCATTAGAAAATGATTAAGAAATGTGTCCCAAAGGAAAAGGCATTCAAGGTAAGACCTGGGCACTTCTGGCAAAAGCAGCAGTGTGCACGAAGACCTCAGAGCGAAATAAAACATAAGTTATTTAAGAAACTATAAGAAATTCAGTTTTATATACATACAAACTTTAATATGCTAATGTTTAATTCAGTAAACATTTATTTATTGCCTGCTAAACACCAGTGCTAAGTGCAGGGGATATAGATATACAGTATAAAATCATTTTAAAACCCTCCTGAAACAATACTTCATATTGTTCCATGATCTGAAAACTAGATCCCACATGCCGCAACTAAAATCCCACATATGGCAACTAAGATACAGTGCAGCCAAAAAAAAAAAAAATAGTAAGGGGTCGGATTCAATTTCTAACATTCTTTCCAGGGCTGTCATGCTATACTCCTATATATATATTTTTTATTGCTTCTCCAAGTCTTTGAGAAGATACTAAAATAAAGGCACTTAGGTTATTATTGACCAAGAAGAGAGATTACATTGCCTTTTAGGTTTGAGAATTGTTGTTGTTTTTGTTTGTTGTTTTTTTTAATGTTGAAAGAAAAAAAGACTTTTATTATACAACTAGTTACAAAAGGGAAGCAGAGATAAAGTTGGAACTAGTGCAAATTATGTGACGGGATATATTAAATACAATTAAGACCTGAAAGTCACTGCCCTTTCCCTTCTTAGGCTCACAATTCCACTGCTGACCCAAGCACTGCTGCCATCTCCTGCACAGCTCAGGACGAATATTTTTCTACCGTTGCTGTTGCTGCTGCTAAGCCACTAAGTCATGCCTGACTCTCTGACCCCATGGACTGTAGCATGCCAGGTTTTAGTGTCCTTCACCATCTCCTGGAGTTTGCTCAAACTCATTCCGTTGAATTAGTGATGCCATCCAACCATGTCATCCTCTGCTGCCCCCTTCTCCTTCCTTCAATCCTTCCCAACATCAGGGTCTTTTCCATTGAGTTGACCCTTCACAACAGGTGGCCAAAGTATTGGAGCTTCAGCTTTAGCATCAGTCCTTCAAATGAATATTCAGGGTTGACTTCCTTTAGGATTGACTGGTTTGATCTCTTTGCTATCCAAGGGACTCTCAAGAGTCTTCTCCAAAAAAAAAAAAAAAAAAAAGAGTCTTCTCCAGCACAATTCAAAAGCATCCATTCTTCGGCATTCAGCTTTGTTTATGGGCCAACTCTCACAACTGTACATGACATCTGGAAAAACCACAGCTTTGACTATATGGACTTTTGTCAGTAAAGAGATGTCATTGCTTTTTAATAGTTGTCTATGTTTGCCATAGCTTTCCTTCCAAGTAGCAATTATCTTTTAATTCCATGGCTGCAGTCACCAACTGCAATGATTTTGAAGCCTAAGAAAACAAAATGTCACTGCTTCTATTTTTTCCCCTTCTATTTGCCAGGAAAATCATGTGGGAGGTGTATCTATTGAGGGTATGCAGACTCTGCCCAAGCACAGGGGAGAAAATAAAAGCTCTCTTGCAGATTAGGGGCCATTATTTTCAGAGGCTCAAAGCAAAAGTCACAGTACAGTCCTGTCCTACCTGAATTGTGAATGACACCTTTAACTCATAATAATAAAACCCTCTTTGGGACTTCTATCATTAAAGTACTAAAGCTATACACAAAGGAAGAAATGAACATTACACTTCTATGTCAAGTTATATTAAAGAAAATGTTTAAAGTGCTATGGCATTCACATTTTGGTAAAGTTAATGCATCTCCTTTTCTATAAAGAATCATTGGGATGATCTGGTCTTTTGTTCACATCTTAAATATTTAAAACGATCATACTAATAAGCACTGAGCATCTGCTTTCTCTGAGAAAATTTCCCTTAAAGCAATAATAATGTGATATCCCAAGCAAAAAAGGAATAATTTTTATGAGTAACCTCATTCTTCCAGTAACCATGCAAGTCATTTAGGTTCAAAACATTGCTCCTGAGAAAGTTACTGCTTAAATAGTAGGCACACCTGATTCACTGCTGAAGTACCTAAACAGAATATTTTTAAATAAGCTTTCAGATTCCATTGAAATCATATTTGCCACTTAGTATATAATACCTGCAAGTAAAATTTTTTTTGGCATTACTGACCTCAACTGCGTAATGACCTCCACTCTAAATATGTCTTTCCTCTCACACTTGTTATGGTTTGATCACGTATGAATTCATCTAAAATCATTCTTAAATTCCCATACATTTCATCTTATACAAAGTCACTAATCACTCACCCATAGCAACCAAGTGAATAAATATACCTCAAGTCATCCTAATTATAAAAACTATTTTAAAACTATGTGGCAGGTTTGGAGGTAAGAGAAAAACAATAAATGACAAAGCATTATCTTATACAAAGTGTAACCTTTCGATCATAGAAATCAGCCCACATTTAGATAACAAAATCAAAATTTTATTTGTAAATTCAAAGTGTATATCAAACTACAAATGTCAGAAAATACAAGAGCAGGGATCCAAACAAATCTGACACTAAATTCCTGATTCAGTCATATTTTATTGATCACCTACTATGTAACTGTGCTAAGGGGCACATACAATGCACAAGGAAGACGTGGTCCCTGGCCACGTAGAGCTTATATTTTCCTTCTTTCTTCATTAAGTACCTACTTTGTGCTACTCACTATGCTAAGATTTTGTTGTTGTTCAGTTGCTAAGTCGTGTTGGACTCTTTGTGACCCCCATGGACTGCAGCATGCAAGGCCTCCTATGTCTCACTAAGATACCAAGAGTAAAAAGGCACACAGAGTCACAGTTCCTTCCCAAAGGGCCTGCGACAAGATCACAAGAAATTAGTAGATGACCACACATGATTAGGCTATCCTCCTCCATGTATCTCTCCAGGAGCTCCTGATACCAAGAACCTCACTCTGCAAACATAGCCTAAACATGCATGTTAGGAGGCAGGAGGCATCTGAACTAAATCAGGGAAAAAATAGTAACTGATGAATGAGAACAATTTTGATTCCAGTAGAAGCAGATCTAGGAAAGTAATGGATGAATCCTAATCTAGAAAAAAAAATTGGGGCACTAACTTCCTTTCAGATTATAAATAAATAATGTATTATAAAAATAGGTAATTAACCCTTAAGGTTTTCTCCTCAGTGCTGAACTATGACAGGGATTTCAGGCAGTTTACTAGACAGGAATCTTGTTGACATGCTCAGAACTGGCAGTAACCCCTCAATGGATAGCAATAGCACTTTAATTTTTTTTGAAGTTCCCATGTTTTCTCTCCTACAAAACTGTGTTTTTCTAAAAACAATAGGAACATTTAGCGATCATCTCTAGCAATCTAATTTATTTAGCAGACTTGACAATCAGGAAAATTAAGCCATTGAAGGTGACTGCAAATGCTCTATATTCTCTGTTTCCTGCATTCTTCCAAGAATGGGAGACTTCTATCAACTCAGGAATGACAAAATGCTTCAGAGGAAAAGACATTACTTTTTAAAAGGAAAAGTAGAGACCCAAGAGTTTTCAACCTAAGAGACCACAGTTCAGTTCAGTTGCTCAGTCGTGTCCAGCTCTTTGCGACCACATGAATCGCAGCACGCCAGGCCTCCCTGTCCATCACCAACTCCCGGAGTTCACTCAGACTCACGTCCATCAACTCAGTGATGCCATCCAGCCATCTCATCCTCTGTCGTCCCCTTCTCCTCCTGCCCCCAATCCCTCCCTGCATCAGAGTCTTTTCCAGTGAGTCAACTCTTCGCATGAGGCGGCCAAATAGAGTTTCAGCTTTAGCATCATTCCTTCCAAAGAACACACAGGGCTGATCTCCTTCAGAATGGACTGGTTGGATCTCCTTGCAGTCCAAGGGACTCTCAAGAGTCTTCTCCAGCACCACAGTTCAAAACCATCAATTCTTTGGTGCTCAGCTTTCTTTATAGTCCACTCTCACATCCATACATGACTACTGGAAAAACCATAGCCTTGACTAGACAGACCTTTGTTGGCAAAGCAAAGTCTCTGCTTTTCAATATGCTATCTAGGTTGGTCATAACTTTTCTTCCAAGGAGCAAGCGTCTTTTAATTTCATGGCTGCAGTCACCATCTGCAGTGATTTTGGAGCCCAAAAAAATAAAGTCTGACACTTTTTCCACTGTTTCCCCATCTATTTCCCATGAAGTGATGGGACCAGATGCCATGATCTTCGTTTTCTGAAGGCTGAGCTTTAAGCCAATTTTTTCACTCCCCTCTTTCACTTTCATCAAGAGGCTTTTTAGTTCCTCTTCACTTTCTGCCATAAGGGTGGTGTCATCTGCATATCTGAGGTTATTGCTATTTCTCCCACAATCTTGATTCCAGCTTGTGCTTCTTCCAGCCCAGCATTTCTCATGATGTACTCTGCATATAAGTTAAATAAGCAGGGTGACAATATACAGCCTTGATGTACTCCTTTTCCTATTTAGAACCAGTGTGTTGTTCCATGTCCAGTTCTAACTGTTGCTTCCTGACCCGCATATAAGAGACCACAACTAGGCACAAATATAGCAGATTATCTCATAGCTAGGAAATGGCAACCTACTCCAGTGTTCCTGCCTGGAAAACCCCATGAAGAGAGGAGCCTGGAGTCACAAAGTATTGGACATAAGTGAGCATGCAAGCACACATCTCACAGCTAACACATTTCATGAATATGAATATGTCATAATTGTAACAAAATGGTTGGCCTTTTTGGTATTGAGTTCAGACAGATTCCTTTTACTGAACCAGAATCACCACCAAAAGTGGAGTAATTGGGAGTCTTAATTATTGGTTTAATTCAATAAAATTGCTAGGTATTGGCTGCTCCCAGTATCTAGGTAGATGTGATTTTAAAAGGGTCAGAAAATAGATTTTTCCCAGAGTAACATTTATTCCACTGTGTTCTGCCACAATGCTGAAAGTTCTTAGCATTGTGGAACATGGGCATAGTTTCTTAAACTTAAATGATCACAAAAGTCACCTGTCTTGCTTATGGAAAACATAAGCAAGACTCCTGGGACTCAACCTGATTAAGAGGAGATTCTCAAGGGTAGATGTGTGGATCACGTATATCAGAAACATCTAGAGGAGCATTTGCAAATTATATACGTGTGCTTAGTCACTCAGTCGTGTCCAACTCTTTGTGACTGTATGAACTATAGTCTGCCAGGCTCCTCTGTGCATGGGATATTTTCAGGTTAGAATACTGGAGTGGGTATTCATTTCCTTCTCCAGGGGATCTTCCCAACCCAGGGATAGAACCCGAGTTTCCTGTATTTCTTGCATTGCAGGAGGATTCTTTGCCCAACCCTCATAATACATGGTGATATTCTGTGATCTCTAGTATTATGCTATAGGGAAGAATAAATACATGTGTGTTAAAAAAAATTCTTAGATGATTCTAATATGCTGTCTCTGGTCTTCCTCTCTGTCCACAATCCTCATTCACTCTCATTGGAGAACCACTAGCCCAAAAAAGGAAATCATTTTAGCGGGAAATATTTTTTAGTAGCTTCATTGAGGTATCATTTACATACCATAAAATTCACCCACTGTAAGTGTATATACTTCAAAGATTTTTAGAAAATTTATGCTGTTGTAGAATCATCACCACAATACATTTTTGGAGTATTCTGTCACCCCCATAAGTTCACCATGCCTATCTGAAGGCCAATTCCCATTCTCATCCAAGCCCCAGGAATATACTGCTCTCTTCTCTAAGATGTGCATTTTAAAGAAATTTTAGTAGGTTTTTTTGGGGGGGGTCTGGCTTGTTTCATTTAACACAGTATTTTTGAGGTTCATCCATGTTACATTTATAAGTAGTTCATTCTTTATTTCTAAACAACATTTCATCATATTGAAATGTCATAATTTAACTGTTCATTGGCTGATGGGACATTTGGATTGTTTCCAGTTTTGAGCTATTGTGAATAAGGCTGCTGTAAGTCTCTGCATACAAGTCCTTGTGTGCATATATGCTTTCATTTCTCTTGAGCAGTTATTTAGGAGTGGAATTGCTTGGTTATATGAAAAGTGTATTTTTACTATTTTGAGGACTGCCAAACTGTTTTCCAGGGTGATTTTATCATTTTACATTTTCACTAGCAATACATGAAGGTTTTTGGCTTCTCCAGATTCTAGCCAACACTGGGCATTCTTAGTCCTTTAGATTATGACCATTCAAATGAGCATGCAGTATGGTATTTAAATGTGATTTTGATTGGCATTTCCCTAATAACTGATAATGTCAAACATCTTTTCATGAGCTTAGTAGGAAGTCTTGCCTGTATTAAAGTGTCTGCTCAGATCTTCTGCCAATTTTGTAACTGGTTTGTCTTCTTATTGAGTTGTAAGGATGTGTTTGTGTGCGTATGTGCCTAGTTGCTCAGTCGTGTCTGACTCTTTGTGAAACCATGGACTGTAGTCTGCCAGGCTCCTCTGTCCATGGGGATTCTCCAGGCAAGAATACTGGAGTGGGTTGCCCTCCTCCAGGGCTTCTTCCCAACCCAGGGATTGAACCCAGGTCTTCCACATTACAGGCAGATTTTTTACCACCTGAGCCACCAGGGAAGACCATGTGTACATGTATCGTTACAGATATATAGGTACAAGTCTTTTATCAGATACATGTTTTGCACATATTTTCTCCTTCTCTGTGTCTGGCTTTTTTATCTTCTAAAAGATATCTTCTGAAGATCAAAACAAAAAGATAATTAGTAATCTTTAGAAATATGAACTCCAGCATCAAATTATTTATCTTGAACTGTGTGACTTGTATGTAAAGTTTAAGTCAAAAATTCTCAGAAGGAATGAAATGGCAAGCAAAAATAAAGAATGAAAAACTGTCAAAAGTAATAAAGGGGAGAAATATAATGGGGTTAGACATAAAGTGACTCATGTTCTGGCAAAGAAACCCAACTTTAAAAGTCCACACTGGTAGACTGATGAAGATAAAGGTCCTCTATTTTGACCTAAAACCACTTCTCTGACAGAGATAATTAATTGTCTATTGGAGAGTGATGAACACCTGGACGCTAAGAGAGGTGAAATCTTAAGTCAGAAATATTAAAATGCAAAAGAACTCTAAGGGCATGTTGTACTACATTGATGTAGAGAAAAAACACCACCAGAAATCAATAAGAAATGCAATTTCATATAAGCTTCCTGAGTTTAGGGAAGGACTCCTTCCATTTGCAAACCTCATGCATTTATCCCCACCTCTCCTTCTGCCTTTGTTGGAGCTGAGGCTGGCAGTGCTCTGCAGAGGCAGAGTCACCAAACAGGGAAACTCAATTGGAAGGTGAGTGAATCCAACCGTGTTCAGTCACTCAGTCATGTCCAACTCTTTGCAACCCCATGGACTGTAGCCCACCAGCTCCTCTGTCCATAGGATTTCCAGGCAAGAACACTGGAGTGAGTTGCCATTTCCTACTCCCAGGGATCTTCCTGACCCAGGGATCTAACTTGTGTCTCTCATATCTCCTGCATTGGCAGGCAGGTTCTTTACCACTAGTGCAACCTGGGAAACAGATCTCAAGTCAAATCATGACCCAATCATGTGAATTTGGGCAAATTACTTCATCTTTCCAAGCCACAATTTTCTCATATAAGAACTCTTGTAGGGTGTTTCAGATATTCAAAATGTTCATATCGTGTGTGTGTTTTAGTAAACATTTGCATGAAGAAAGAAAACATCCATAAAACTAGCATATTATGTGCAATGCATTAGAGAACAATGGTGAGATAATCAAATTAAAGGTATTTCTTAGGATAAAAGCATTAGCCATGTACAAAGAAGAGGACTAACAATGACAAATTTTAAAAGGGCAAGAAACTTAAGAATGTCCATTACTTATAATTAAACCAATAAAGCCTATCTTCTAAATAATGGGATACCTAATATCCAGAGTGATAGTTTTCTTCTGCTTTGAACCTGGTCTTTTTCTAAGATTTGATGGGTGAAGGATGATCATAGTTCCTGATACCAGCCAATTAATAAGAATTATGAGTGCCAACACCAGCAATGCCTTAGGTGTCTTGGGGATTATTTTTAAGCAGAATATAAAAAATATATGACTTAGCAACAAAATTGGACCACAGGAATAAATTATATATTAGATACTGGAAAAAAAAAGAAAAGAAAGATAAAAGATGGAATTGGAAGAAAAAAATTCATGAAAGAAGCTTTAAAGAAAAAAATGAATTGGAATGTAGGTGGCAGGTTTAGGAATGTTCACTATAAAATTCTCAAAACTTTTCTGTATGCTTAAAATTTTTCATTGAAATGTTGAAAAATAAAAGAAGTATAAATTACACTTAGTAAATGTCTCAGCCAAGAGGAAAATGTGATTATGAGAGTAAAGGTACATATGGGCCTCATGAGATAGTGTGAATGCTGGCCAAACCAGGGAACAAGAGATATATTAAGAGCAGTGAAGGATAAGACTGGATTTAATGCTTATTTTTATTTTGTTTTACTTTGTTTCTTAGCAATATGAAAATCTTCATCACTCCAATATTTTTGGAAACCACATAAAACAAAATCACAACAGTTGCCCTCTCTAAGAGCTGGCTCAGGCCACCCTAATCCTACGGATTATCCTTATCCTTTAACTCCACATAGACACCATTTGACTGCATTTACAACTAAGGCCCAATCACAAATTTCAGTTATTAAGATGCCATAAATTCTGCAAAAAAAGTTTACCATAAAAATTAACAGGACAGCAAATAGTTCTTTATGGAATGAGAAAAATCCTATTACGTGATAACCATTAGCAAGGAGAAACTAGGTAAGATTTAAACTGTAATAACCACAAAACTGAGATTTCAACACTGCACTCTATATATTTTTTTTCCAATTTAATAGAAAAGCATAACTGCTGTCATTAAGAAGAAGCTAAAGGCAATGTGGATGTTAAGGTAACAATGTGGCAACTTAAATATATGTGTAAATAAAACAGACCAGGTACTTATCCACAACCCAAACAAAGTAATTAGAGGACTTTGGACTATTTCACCATAAGCCTATTTATTCCTAAAGCAATAATATTTTGAATTAGCTAAAGAACTCATTTCCTGCATCAGAATACTTGCTGAACAGCTACAAAGAAAATACCACATTATTTAGCATTTAAGCCATGAGTGCAATTGGCTTTTAGAAAGTTAAGTGAGCCTATAAAAGGTAAAAGCACGCTTCTCAAAAGCAAAATCTCAAAACCCTTCAAAAATCAAAACTAAGAAATAAAATTGAGACAAGGAAAATAAGGAAAAAATAATGACACTGAGAATGTATAAGAAGAAGGACACAAGATAAACAAGAAGAATATTAGAAAGTGTCAGGCAATAATATGGGTGATGGGGAAATGGCCCCAGAAACACCATGCGACACATATTTCCTAGAGCACAGCTGTCCTACTGTCTACTACTACGTCATACTCATTTATGCTAGTTACTTTTCACAATACCTCTGTTTCTGCCCTATTTTTATATGGTACAAGGGTCTCCAATGGGTTGGACAGAAAAGGCAATTTTTTAAAACAAATATACTATTAGTGTCTCATGAAAATACTATCCTGACCCCATCTCCCCACCATGCCTCAAATACGTTGCTTTCTTTAAATAGACACCAACTCAAATTCACATCAAGAGATAAGGAGCAAAAACATGGCTTTTAGGGAGGAAGGGGGTGGGACAGATTGGGAGATTGGGATTGACATGTATACACTTTGTTGTTATTTAGTCGCTGTTGTGTCCAACTCTTTGCAACCCCATGGACTGTAGCCCACCATGTTCCTCTGTCCATGGGGTTCTCCGGGCAAGAATATCGGAGAGAGTTACCATTTCCTTCTCTAATATACTATCGTGTGCAAAATAGGTAGCTAGTGGGAACCTGCTGTATAGTGCAGGGAGCTCAGCTTGGTACTCTGTGATGACTTAGATGGGTGGGATGGGGGCTGGGGGTGGGAGGCAGGCCCAAGAGGGAAAGGATATATGTATACATATAGCTGATTCACTTCATTGTACAGCAGAGACTAACACAACATTGAAAAGCAACTAACTATACTCCATTTTTTTTAATGACTTTTCCTTTGATCAGAATTAGAAAGAGAATGTAGGCAAGTTTCTTAAGGTAGCCAAGCCCACCAGAGCCCAAAGAGGCAAAGATGGGAAGAGAAGGTCACAAAAAAATGTGAGACCAGGAAACACAAGTTAACCATCAAACAGCCAGCCAGCCCAGGGACTTCTTCTACTCTTCAGAGAATCAGAAATATAAATTAGAAACACAGGCTCCCCCAGCAGGGGAAGCACATTAAGGCTCTATTAGTCTGTCAAAAATAAAGCCTGTCCAAACTATGGTTGCAATCTTTGGAAGGCTGCCAGGGCCGGTCCACAGCAGCTACACGTCCGTGGGGAGCTAACACAGCGGCAGTGCCAGCTCAGAACCAGATAAAGATGCAGCCGGATGAGAAGATTCATGCAATTTAAATGGAGAGCAACAGTAACCAAGGTCTTGAGAGCAAGTGGCTGTGGTCTTTTAAACTTTTAAGTATAAGTGCACCCTCAGGCACACACACTTGTTGAAATGGCAACAAAGGCCAGGCTGGCAACATGTTTTTTTTTTGTTTTGTTTTTTAAAAAGGCAGCCTAGAGGTCAGAGTACAAAGAGGCTCCTCCTGGACAGCCTGGGGATTGAGGCAGATGGAGCACAGCACTCTATGGACTCGAGTGTCTGCTGCACAGAAAGTTCAGGGATCGTGACGAGCCCCTGGTGAACATTACAGCATATGGAGCTGAGATGCTTATTTAGATTGCTCCCCGCACAGAAATGCCTTCTTTTGATTCTGCTTCCTTGCTGGTATATTAGAAGATTCTGTTTCAGATATCTGTGAAATTTCATTAACATGCAATGCCCTGAAGTTACAATGTATCTGCCAAAGTATTTAAAATTACTCATAGAAATATGGAAGGGTATGGTAAAGATGGTTTAATAAGGTAACCACGGATCTGCAATGAACTTTAATGACTCCTACTACATAATTCCAAAGAATTATCTGAAGTTGGAGAAATAAAGCAATTTAAAAAGCCCACCATTATTATCATTATTATTTTGTGGATCTGTTTTCAAATACTTGACCAGTAAGAGTTGATGGCTGTCAAATATAGCTTAGCAGAGTATTATGGAACATTCCATCAGTTCAATATAAGACTCTTTAAATGAACTAATGTGATATTAGAGAAGTAGTCAAATTGAGGGCTTCCCAGGTGGCTCAGTGGTAAAGAATCGCCCTGCCAAGAGGGAGGCATGGGTTTGATCCCTGCCCTGGAGAAGGAAATGACAACCCACTCCAGTATTTTTGCCTGGAAAAGCCCATGGTCTGAGAAGCCTGGCAGGCTACAGTCCATGGGGTCGCAAGAGTCAGACACAACTTAGCAACTAAACAACAAGCCAAATACATGAATGGAACAGTCAAGGGCCCTATGGGGGTCTAGATATATTCCTGCAAATTCTTTGTCAGGTCTCCCTTCAAAATGAGTAATCCAATTCCCATCTTTGTAAGGGTGGGTTGGTCTTAGAAAGAGACCTGCTTCTAGCAAAGAGAATGTGGTAGAACTGATGCTGTGTGACTTCCGAAGCTAGTCAAAAAAAAGGTAGCTTTCTCTTGCCTCTCTCTGCTTGGTGACTACCTCTAGGCAAGCTAGCACCAGGTCCAGAGGACAGCCAGACCTAGCAAAAGTTCAATCAGAGAACAACTGAGGCCCCCCTCCCTGCAAGAGCCAGCACCCTCTGGCCAGACATGGGAGTGAGCCACCTGTAAGGCAGACCCTCCCGCCTCAGTTAAGTCCTCAGATAACAGTGGTTCTAGTTGAAATCTTAACCTCAACCTTAAAAGAAATCATGAGCTAGAATTGTGGAGCTGAGCTGCTCCCACATTTCTCACCCGTGGAAACTCTAAAAGAGAATAAATGTCTAAAGTCACTGAGTTTGCAGGTAATTTATTTTGCAGAAATAACTAACATAATAGTAAACCCAGAAATAAATACTAAGACACAAAGAAATTGGGTATATGATAAAGATTTTCACACTGATGGAGAGGAGCTTAAATTAACAGATGATGTTAAATAATCAGGGTTTGGAGGGAGAAAAAAAAGGTAGATATTCATTTTACTCATTATAGAAAGATAAATTCCAGATAATTCAAAGATTAAATATAAGAAATAAACACAAATGCAATAAAAGAAAATAAATGCAGACAGTCTTTTAGGAGTGGAAATAGGCATTTTTGAACATTTTACAAATCCAGGAAACAAAAAAGATGGATGGATTTGACTTCATAAAAATCAAAACATCTCATAAATAAGATTATAAAATAATCATGATTTAAACATTGCAATGTATATTAATCCCAAAGGTGTAATATCTCTAAAATCACACAATTCTTATTTTTTAAAAAGGTAAATGTTCTGAGAGAAAAGTGAGTAACATGAAATACAAGAAAGACACTTCACTGAAAGCAAAATAAAATATGGATGTTATAAAGAGGTATAAAAAAATGATCACATTAATAATAAAACCGATACAAATAAAAACAAAATATCACCTCTTTAACCTATCAGACTGGCAAAGATTCAGAAAACTAAAACCATCCTGTGTAGGAACATAGAATTTCCCATGCTCTCCTGGGAGCATAAATAGGTACACTCTTTCTTGAAAGCAACATTGCAATAAGGACCAAAGTGTTATGCAAACACATACCTCTGATGCACAGACACAATTTCCTGGGTACAAAAATATGATCTAGAATTTTCAGTACACCACTCTTTATAATAGTGAAAAACTGAAAACAGCCTAAACATCCACAAAAAAATAAAGAAATGAACTTCGACATACATATAGTAAAATCACTTGCAATCATTAAAAAGGACATTGTATAGCTATACTGTTTGACACTGTCCTAAAACAAAGTTGGAAGACACTAAGTATAACATGAACTCATTTATGTGAAATATTATATATACACATCATCATGAAAAGAGGTCAGATGGAGAACAGTAGGCACACAGATAATGACAGTAGTATTTACTGGCAGGCAACGATTTTTACTTTCTTTATTCTTTCCCATATTATTTAAATTCTCTATAATGTGTATATATTATGTTTATATACTAAAGCAAATTAACATTAGCCTCTTCTGCTACAACAGGTATTTCTTTAATGTAAATTAGTTCACATGCAGGAAAGTCTCATTTCCTGCCTTCAAGACTCTCCACTATAGTAAACTATCCAAGGAAGCTGAGAGTAGCAGATGAAGAAATGAAAAGTATTTCCCCCTGTATTTAAAATAAAACTGATAAGTCAACACCCTGGACCAGAGTTTCAACTTTAATGAAAATGGTCTCTGTTAAAAGTAACTTTAAGGACCAAAAACTCAAAGGAGGAAAATCAGGGTGTAAGGCCAAGGACTGATGGTGATGCTGGGTATAAATTCCATTTGAGATTTAATCATGCTGTTATTTTTATTTCAATTGTCATTTCTTGGTGCCAGTTCTGTTTACAAAATTCCACTGGTTTCAAACCATCTGTTCCCAACTCTATTTTCCCTAGAAGTTCTATCACGTTTAGCACAAGATTTTGCAGAATGAAAGATTTTCCAGGAATGCAAACACGGCAGGAAGAGAGAACTGCCTCTGCTATTCTGAGTAAAACACAGAGGTAGAGAAACATTCCATAGGTAAAAAAGAAAAATGAAAAGAAACATTAAACTTTATTTTGATTCAGCAAGAGTTTCTAAGAAAAGATATGAAATACAGGACAAAACAACCTCAATATTCTTGGTTTTGACCACACATTTATATACATATAGCTATGCAAGTCAGAGTCTAAGCAAGACAGAAAATTAAACAGGCATCAATTACAGTGGATGAAGGGGCATTAATTCGATTAACTTTTTTATGTGGCACAAACAGGGGATTTTTTTTTTTTTTTCCTTATACAAAAAACTTCTAGAAGTGGGCAGTTTAAAATGAACTTACATTGCCCACTATGGCAGTTCACCTGTCATCTTTTTCTAAGTTATCTTATTAAGCTTATCTTATGATTGATATGCCAAAAGCTATACATATTTAATGTATCCAAAACTTGGTAAGTTTAGAGACAAGTATACACTCATGAAACCATCGCCACAATACATACCATAAACATAGCAGACCCCTCCAAAAGTTTTCTCCCACCCTCTTTTAATCCCACTAATTTTTGAATATCATATTTAATTACATGTTCAAGCTGGATTTAGAAAAAGCAGAGGAACCAGAGATGAAATCACCAACATCCATTAGATCACAGAAAAAGCAAGTGAATTCCAGAAAAACATCTACCTCTGCTTCAATGACTATGCTAAAGCCTTTGATTGTGTGAATTACAACAAAAAAAACATGGAAAATTCTTAGAGATGGGAATACCAGATCACCTTACCTGCCTCCTGAGAAACCTATATGCAGGTCAAGAAGCAACAGTTAGAACGGGACATGGAACAGACAGGTTCAAAATTGGGAAAGGAGTATGTCAAGGCTGTATATTGTCACCCTGCTTATTTAACTAATATGCAGAGTATATAATGCTGGACTGGATGAAGCACAAGCTGGAGTCAAGACTTTCAGGAGAAATATCAGTAACCTCAAATATGCAGATGATATCATATGACAGAAAGCGAAGAGGAACTAGAGAGCCTCTTGATGAAGGTGAAAGAGGAGAGTGAAAAAGTTGGTTTACAACTCAACATTCAAAAAACTAAGATCATGGCATCTGGTCCCATCACTTCATGGCCAATAGATGAGGAAACAATGGAAACAGGGACAGACTTTATTTTCTTGGGCTCCAAAATCACTGCAGATGGTGACTGTACCCATGAAATTAAAAGACACCTGCTCCTTGGAAGAAAACCTATGACAAGCCTAGACAGCATATTAAAAAGCAGACACTACTCTGCCAACAAAGGTCTGACTAGTTAAAGCTATGGTTTTTCCAGTAGTCACGTATGGATGTGAGAGTTGGACCATAGAGAAGGTTGAGCAGTGAAAAACTGATGCTTTTGAACTGTGGTGTTCAATAAGACTCTTGAGAGTCCCTTGGACTGCAAGGAGATCAAATCAGTCAATCCTAAAGGAAACCAACCCTGAATATTCTTTGGAAGGACTGATGCTGAAGCTGAAGCTCCAATTCTCTGGCCACCTGATGCAAACAGCCAACTCATTAGAAAAGACCCTGATACTGGGAAAGATTGAAAAAAGGGGACCACAGAGGATGAGACGGTTGAATGGCATCGTCAACTCAATGGATATGAGTTTGAGCAAGCTCTGGGAGATGGTGAAGGACAGGGAAGACTGGCAGTGCTGCAGTCCATGGGGTCGCAAAGAGTTGGACAGGACTGAGAGACTGAACAACAACAATAATTGAGGTAGGTAGAGGAGAAATGCAAACAACGCGGGGAGCAGTTCTGAAACCATTTTAGATACATTGTAGAACTGGGCAAAGGAGAAATGGTGTTAGCTGGGAGCCAAGGTGCTCACTATGGAAAAGAGATACAAATACACAGAGGAGAACCAAGGAATAAGCTAACACACCTAAAAGCAAAGACACCCTAGCAGCAAAGAGTATATCTAGAACTTGAATACTAGGTTCTAATAGGATTTGTTACAATAAAGAACCAGGGCTCTTCAAGAAAGGATTGATTCCAGGGCTGGTCAGGGAAGGTACAGAATGGAAAGTAAAATGGAAAAGTGTGTGAATCTAAACTATTTCAATTGTACAGTTTTAGTAATTACACCAGTAGTATAAAATGATTAGACCTTTGCAGGTTTAAGAAACATTAAAATGATCTAAACCTAAAGAATATGGGACAAGGGTGGTGGTGCCGGGGGGAACTGAGTGATGATTACCAAAAAAAGAGAACTGAGCTGGCATCTCTTCCTTCAGCATTTACTCCTTTCATGCCAATAAATATTTATTGAGTACCTGTTATGTGCTAGGCATCATACCAGGGTCTTTACTGAAAGAATGAAGACATATCTGTGTATCTGTATAGATGCTGAACATTAAACATTGTTCTTTTGAATTACACTAGCCTCACGATAAGGTTAAAAGGGCCATAAAAATAAGATGAAGAAAGACAGATTTCATAAAGGACAGGGGTGATTGGGGATGTTATGGAAAGACAAACTACACTGTGTTCTATCTTTGGCCCTTCTACTCTCAGAGAATGACTTTATCACCCAAGCAGCTTCCTCAAGGTCAACATGGCAGTTAACCAAAAGGATCTCTCCTGAAAAAAACAAATGGTAACTTTTCCGGCTTGAAGTCCTTTAATATGTTTCCACTTCCTACAGCACATCATGTTCTAGCCAAACCCAACAACACAGCATTTATCACACTTGATTTTCTCATCCTCACCTCCAATTAGCTGTGAGTTGTATGAGGGAAGGGACACTTGTTCACTGCCATACCTCAGTGCCCTGCAATGAAGTGCTCAATATTCAATACAGTTTTATCAATGAATAAGTCATTTCCAATAACATTACTAAAAATAATTCTTCATTTAATGATTTTTAGTACGCTAACCTCAAAATTTCCTGTCCAGGTCAACTATTTATATTAGATGCAGAATGAGATGGCTGTTGGAGATGCATGGGGTGAGAAAAGGCAATTACCCAATCACATGAAACAAACTGTGAGGTGTATGTGTGTGCACACACAGGTGAGCATGTGTGTATGTTTATCTGATTATCCTCATCTCTCATCTGATGTGTATATGTGTGTGTGTGTGTGAGTATGTGGTGTGAGTGTGTGGTGTGTGTATGTGGGGGGTGTGTGTGTGTGTGTGTAACTTCCAGAGGTTTTTTGCTTTTTGTTTTTTTGGTGCTTTTTTTCTTTTTTTCTTCAATAAATCATAGCACAGCACTCATGTCTAAAGGCAGTAAGGATGGGTAACAAGGATCAAGTAACTTTCACAATCCATTCAATTACCAGACAGTAAGAACTTTCTTTAAAGGCTTACTTTTACAAAGTATTTAGCTTGTTTTTCCTTAAAAGCACTGTTTTTCAATCCATGCTCCATGGTGTCCTAAGGACTCCCTAGGGCCAAAAGAAGCAGGCAGTGAGTGAGCAGAGCTCTGAGCCCCGACTACTGGCTTTAATCAGAGCCACTATGCTTTTATCCTTTTTTTTTTAATAATAATTGAATTCCAAAAAAAAAATTTTTTCCTTGAAAAAGTGTTCACCATATTAAAATAAGAAGAAAAGAAAAAATGTTAAAAAAATCACCACCTTAAAGAATCAGTGGTAGATTGAGGCTCACACTCTATAATTCAAGCCCTTAATGTCTTTCATATTTCTTATTTAGAGTACATTCATCTCTGTCATGTTTATAGGCCCTTATTTGTGCTAAAATGAGAAATACCATTTGAATACAGAAATATCTAGGTAGAGAGAAAATAGCATGAGTTTTGAGAAGTGTATTTAATCTCTGATGCCGCTGTTTCTAAATTTATTTATCTTATAATGTTTAATGGCTTTATTTATGTACTAATCTTCAATTTAATGATTCATAACACAGAATACCAAAATAATCTAATTGAACAACAAAAAACCCCACTGTAAATGCCAGCTGCTGCTGTTTTCATGTACTATCGACAAATATCCCATCTCACTTTAATACTCTTAGGAAAAAGATTGTCTTAAGTGGAAAAACCCACCAAACTCACATTTAACGAGCAATTTTAGCTATTTTGCCAAGAAACAGAAGAGGAACAAGATAACTGAAGCCAGGCCCTCTAACACGCAACATTCAGAAGACCAGTGGGGAGAGTTTGATCTGCTGTTGAACATACTCATAGATGAGAAGCAGAAGTGGGATTCTCTCAAATAGAAAGCTTCTGCTGTCTATGCACAAGAGCATGGGGATTGTGGAATGGTACACACTAGAGAACACATGCTATAAGTTGAAATTGTTAGTCGCTCAGTCATCCAACTCTTTGTGACCCCATGGACTGTAGCCCACCAGGCTCCTCTGTCCATGGAATTTTCCCAGGCAAGAATACTAGAGTGGGTTGCCATTCCCTTCTCCAGATCTTCCTGACACAAGGGTCAAACCTGGGTCTCCTGCATTGTAGGCAGATTCTTTACCATCTCAGCCACCAGGGAAATCCCAGAAAACCTGCTAAACACCCACAATCAAGTCTCCACTCTGTATTAATACTAAGTTGTGTGTGTGTGCTTAGTCTCTTTGTCGTGTCTGACTCTTTGTGACCCCACGGACTGTAGCTCACAAGGCTCCTCTGTCCATAGGGATTCTCCAGGCAAGAATTCTGCAACCAAGAGTGGGTTGCTATGGCCTCCTTCAGGGGGACTTCCCAACCCCGGGATCAAACCCAGGTCTCCTGCATTGCAGGCAGATTCTTTACTATCTGAGCCACCAGGGAAGCCAAGAAGTAAGTTAGGGGAATCCAAAATCTTTAGAGCTGAACACATATAATTATTGCTAAGATCTAATAAGCTGAGAAAGGTTAAAAGATAAACTGAGGCATATTAAAATGCTAACAGTTTATCTGAGCAAAAATCAATTCAAACAGGTCAGTGCCAAACCAAAAGGAGTGAGGAGTGCTACACCAGGAGGAGCTCAAGGAGACATTTTTAAACCAAAAAGAAGGAAGCAAAGAACGGAAATACTTGATTGGCTCCAGATGAAAGTTGAGTTGGCAGCTGGTGATTTGTTGTCCTTAGGTTTTAATTTTGTAAATCTTAAGCATCTACAGGCTTAGATTTTGGCTTATATAGGTCACTCCCCATGGCATTAGAGCTACCTCGATCAAATGGCCTCCTTAACAGAAGCAACCAACCTAATTTTTACCTCTTCTGGGAAAACTTACATGAGTATCCTGACTCACAGGGCCATCTGCCATCCCTCAAATCCTCTGGCAGGTACTAGCCACGCCCACATATGCCAGCCAGTGTTGTTATATTTTCATAGAATGTCCATTCTCCCCAGCTAGACTGTGAGCCACCAACAGGCATGTTTCATTCCTTCCTATATATCCTAAAAGTCTGAGAATTTTACTACGCATTTACTACGCATTTACAGAAATAAATATTTCTTGACTGCTTGTTTAATTTTACATATGGTTTGTATTAATACCCACTTACAATATTGATGGAAAGACAGTTTGGCGTGGTTGTGTCTGACACTCCATTCTTTTAAATGCCTGGGAGCATAAGGGAGCGCAATCGGTCGGCCAGAACAGCCTGTGTTGAGATTCACCAATCAATCTGATAATACCTCCATGCATGTATCACTCCCAAAGAACCAAGTACCCAGCTTCTCCTAGAACCAAACCTCTTCTCCTCTTCCCATGCTCAGTACCAAATTCGAAGTCAGAAAACTTGGATTCAAGACCCAATTATGCCAAGGACTAGGCAATACATTTCATCTACATAAGTTGACTAACTCTAAGATTCTCTGCTCTATCTATAATTCTATGAGACTAATTTCAAACCTTTACCTTCCACATCAGAAATTCATGGAATGGTCCCTTCCTCCCATACTAAAATTACCTGTCTTTCATGATACCTCTCATCATTATTATCATTGCACCTGTGCTCCGACACCTTTCAGATTTCTGTAAGTTAACATACTCATGAAAGTATGTTCATTTCTAATGATGACACTGTTAAATTTCTCATCTGATCTTTATTTCATATCTGTGTTTTATGTAACTCACACACATCAAGTAACTAATTGGATAGTACAGAACAACACACACACACTTGGGGAAACCTCTTAACATGTCCCTGCTTTCAGCAGCAAAGACAAGTATACCCCTGTTTACAAAGAAGCACCAGTAATAATAAATAAAATCAAATTATCTTCATGTTGGTCACCAAATAAGTTCTTTTCAAACTAATGAACAGCTCAGTGGCCCTGAAAACAACACTCTGATCCTTTCAATTTGTAAGAAAGTTACTGTCTAATAAGCATTAAGTGATATTAGGGAATGTCACAATGTTACAGTAAATGACTTAGAAAGAAAATCCAGTAAAATTTTTGATAGATTTGGATGAATATATAAGCTAGATTAAAAAATAATACATGAGTCATATAGAAATTCAAAGTAATTTAAATTAATGTTTTAAATAATGAATAAGTTTTGCAGAACCTAATGTATCTCTGTACTACAAAATGACTAGGCATATCACTCAAAGACCTTTCCCTAGCCAAGTAACTTGTTAAGCAATTAATTAAAAAGTAGAGTGGCAATTTCACTTCTTCTTAGCTAGAAAAAAAGAGCCATGATAAAATCCAGACAAAACATCCAGTTTTACAAGTGAGATATAGGTATCTGAATCCTCCAGGAAATATTTAAATGTTATTTTTCCTTGGTGAAAAGTACACCAACACTTTGTGATATTCTTGCTCAGTAGTAAAGAATCTGTCTGCCAGTGCAGGAAATGTGAGTTTGATCCCTCGATCCAGAAGATCCCCTGGAAGAGGAAACGGCAATTCACTCCAGTATTCTTGCCTGGAGAATTCCATGGACAGAGAAGCCTGGCCGATTGCAGTCTGTGAGATCACAAAGACTCAGACAAGATTGAGCATATTACATTTGTGACATCTGAGGTATTAACCTCAAACACCCAATGACCTCAATATTAAGCAGTTGCATAAAAATTTTTGACTAACAGAACATGAGTTTTGTTTCATTTTTAACAAAGAGAGCTATTGGCCAATCATACAAAATCAGTGAAAAGTACTCTTCCACAAATTATCAAATCCATAAACCGTGAAAGAAGCCTTAATTGGAAAAAGAAGGAAAAATCGTTTAAAAAAAAAAAAAAAAAACTTTGTGAAACTAATGAAATAAAAATTTTAGTCTAGTGAAGAAAGTTCATTTTGTCTTGTCTAAAATAGTATATCACTGTGTCAATGACGGACACTGCAACAAAAATTTTTGTTATTCTACCAGCTAATCCCTACATTAACTCTATTTTTATCCCGAAACACAGATGTAAACTGATGCTCAGAGCATTTAGTAATCTTCCTAAGGTCACACAGATACTAGGCAGCAGAGCTGAATCCGGATAATCTGACCCTGCGGCCTGTACACGTAAGCACTATGCTCCACTGGCTCCCAGTAAATATTCACCACTCCCAGTAAACACAGATCAGGATATTGATCTCATAACTGTTATTACAGCATTGAGGTGCAAATCATAGGAAAAAGTGTCTGAATACACAATTAATTCAATCCACCATAACAGTCGGACCCGACTTAGTGACTGAACAACCACAAGTATAAAAGACATATGTTTAAGTCTCTTTCATTTCTAATAAATGTTCAAATCAGGAAAGGATACAAAAGGAAGTATAGTACATATACATAGAATCAATTAATAGAAAGATATAATTAGAGTTGTCTTTGAACTTAACAAGTACTGAAAACCCAAAACCCACACTATCTCACTGTCCTTTCAGCTCTCTGAACTGCCTCTTAGGATTTGAAATTCCACTGCTGAAACAAAGGAAAGGTGGAAGACAAGTGCATTCGAAAGCATTGTGCCCTTTTGCAATTTCCCTTCCACATTTACTACCCTGGATCTTTAAACACTCTACCAGAAGCTAAACCAATTCAAACGTATGTGTAAAATGTAAAACTGGAAATGTCACAAAATCAACGTGACCTTTAAAGTGTAACATTTCCCACAATCATTTAGTTAATACTAGAAAAACATTTTACAGTGTTTAAAGCATAATCTTCATGTGTAATATCTGAGCAAATATAAAAGCAAATACAGAACAAAGTATTTAAAAATCAAGCACATTTTTTAAGCAAAAGCTGCAATTAATTTTAAACTACGACTTCTTCTGTAGTAGTTACATTACCTCTTAAACATCCATAACCCTATTAGGGTACTCAGCTTTTCAAATACAAAGCCGATGAAACCCCAGTCACCTTCTGCAACTGGTAGGGACTACTAGCATGACTAATTCTCCCCCAGTTTACCCATATTCATCTGCTTGAGAGCAAAAATATCTATCAGGCAAAAGGCCAACTGGGCCCTCTCTGACAGCCAACAAGACCACACTTGATTAATCCCAAGGCACTGGTCTCAACAGCACATTTTCTAACCAACCAGTCTCCTCAGTCAAAGATACTTCAAGCAAAGACAATAATTAGGTAGTCGATATTATCATAAAATTAAATTTTGAATGAGAGCAAATGTAGTCTTCTCACTTCAGGTCCAATCATACATTTGTTAAAAGTAAAGATATGCAAATCGATGCTAATGGGATGGCAAACTTTCCCCAAGAGAGAATCACCCTTGAGATAAATCGACACTCATAATTTTTTTATTTCCTAATCAAGTAGCAGTCCTTGAGAATCTCTCTTTCCCTTTTGACTACTTTGATTAAGTATTTTCAATAGAAGCTGATCAGAAAATACATTTTCTCACTTTTTTTTTCTGCACTTCTCCAAGTAGGAGAGAAAAATTAGCTAGAAAAATGAAATCAGAATCCACCCCATTCCCATTTACTAAATGGTGCAGATGTATGTATCCCACTGCCTTTAACACTTGAGAATTAGGAAGAAAAAGACTTCAAGAAAACAAGCTGAGCAATCTAATATCTGGCTAAAGGACAGATGCTCTCTTTAGAATTGAATATAGTTTCTATCAACTCTAGGAATTCAGTTCATATTTCTTTAATGCAAAGAGTGAATGAAAAAGGTTACAGCATGAAGAGATAAAACAATGAAACATCAACAAAGGAACTAAATTAGATACCTTCACCTGTCACAGAGAAAAATCAATAAGGCTCAATGAATTTATATTGTACACGGACTTACTTAGGGAAAAACTGTGAAATAAAATGTCTCCATGGCCTCTGGGTGGAGGGCAAATAGGACTCAAGCTATATTTTAACAGGAAAGCAAAACAAGATGGGAGAAAAGCAGCTGGGGAGGGAAGGTTTACATTCAGTTTATGTAAAAATCAAATATACTGGGTTTTTTACAGGGAAAGGAATGTAACTGGCAACTCTAAGAATGAAACAGGCAGAATCAAGAAACAAAACAGCAAGGGGATTAAGTAGCCCTGAGGGTGGTTTACACCCCCAAACAAGATAAGAGCCAGGCAAACTCCAGTAGGAAAAAGACAAAAACCCCACCTCCTCGTTTACTCTGAGAGATAGGATAAGATACAGCACCAGGAACAAAGTCTCAACCCAGAATTCAGGTGCTCTGGTTCTCTCTCTTTCTCCCTCTCTCCTTCCCTCCCTCACTCCTCCTCTCTCTCTTCCTTTACTTCCCTCTCTCTTTCCCTCTCTCTCATACTTTACATATTTTACATTAAGAAAAAACCAAGAAGAAAACAGCTTTGCCTTGTTGGTCAGCTCTCCCCACAGAGGCATCCTACAAACTCCATGAAACTTCTTTTGACCACATCTTCATTTCCCAGAGTTGGCCCTAGAATCTATCCTAATTCTTTTTCAGCATCATCTTGTTCTGTTCTATGATGATACCATTCACTTTCCCTCTTTTCACTTTTATTTGTGCTATTCCTGTCCCAAATTTTTTTCTATTTTCTCTACCCTATCAATACTGCATCCTAATATCAGCTCAAAGCACCAGGCCCTATTATGTGAAATCATAAGCAATCTCCCTTATCTACGTCCCATCCTATACCATCCCAAAGCTTCAATTATACCCATTTTGGACACAGATTACATTCTGAATTACAGCCATTTATTTACATATTCATCTTCCCTGCCTCTACACCACAGGGTTCTTGATAGGGGCAGGGGGGACTTACATTATCTTTTTTCAAAGTGTGGCATACATGGCAAAAAATTTACTGTCTTCACCATTTTTCAAGTATACAGCTCAGCAGTGATAAGCATATTTACATTGTTCTGCCATCCTGAAACTCTTTACCCACTAAACAACATCTCCTCCAATTCCCTCCTACCCCCAGCCCCTGGCACTCATCTTCCTACTCTCTGCCTCTATGAATTTGACTATTCTAGGTACCTTATATAAATTGAATCATACAGTATTTGTCTTCTCATGACTGGCTTAGTTAGCATAATGTCCATCTTGTCACATGTGTCAGAATTTCCTTCCTCTTTAAGAGTTAATAAAACTCTACTGCAGGCATATACCACATTTTGTTTATTCATTTACCCCCCACCCATGGATACCTGTGTTGCTCCCATCTTTTAGTTATTATGAATACTACCACTATGAACATGGGTCTTCAAGATCTTGCTTCCAGTTCTTTAGGGCATAAACCCAAAAGTGGAATTGCTGGATCATATGGAAACATGCCAAGAAAAATATCAATAACCTCGGATATGCAGATGACACCATCCTAATAACAGAAAGAGAAAAGAAACTAAAGAATCTTTTGATGAAGATGAAAGAGGGGAGGTGAAAAACCTTGTCTAAAACTCAACATTCAAAGAACTAAGATCATGGCATCCAGTATCATCAGTTCAGTTCAGTTCAGTTCAGTCACTCAGTTGTGTCCGACTCTTTGAGACCCCAAGAATTACAGCACGCCAGGCCTCCCTGTCCATCACCAACTCCCGGAGTTCACTCAGACTCATGTCCATCGAGTCCGTGATGCCATCCAGCCATCTCATCCAGGGTCGTCCCCTTCTCCTCCTGCCCCCAATCCCGCCCAGCATCAGAGNATGAGCCAACTCTTCACATGAGGTGGCCAAAGTACTGGAGCTTCAGCTTCAGCATCATTCCTTCCAAAGAAATCCCAGGGCTGATCTCCTTCAGAATGGACTGGTTGGATCTCCTTGCAGTCCAAGGGACTCTCGAGTCTTCTCCAAGACCACAGTTCAAATGCATCAATTCTTCGGCGCTCAGCCTTCTTCACAGTCCAACTCTCACATCCATACATGACCACAGGAAAAACCATAGCCTTGACTAGACGGACCTTAGTCGGCAAAGTAATGTCTCTGCTTTTGAATATACTATCTAGGTTGGTCATAACTTTTCTTCCAAGGAGTAAGCGTCTTTTAATTTCATGGCTGCAGTCACCGTCTCCAGTATCATCACTTCATGGCAAATAGATGGAGAAAAGATGGAAAACAGTGAAAGACTTTATTTTCGTGGGCTCCAAAATCACTGTGGATAGTGATTGCAGCCATGAAATAAAAACACCCTTGCTCCTTGGAAGAACAGCTATAACAAAACCTAGACAGTATTTTAAAGAGCAAAGACATCACTTTGATGACAAAGGTCCATATAGTCAAAGTTATGGTTTTTCCAGTAGTCATGTATGGATATGAGAGTTGGACTGTAAATAAGGCTGAGCACCAAAGATTTGATGCTTTTGAACTGTGGTGCTGGAGAAGATTCTTGAGAGTTCTTTGGACTACAAGGAGATCAAACGAGTCAATCCTCAAGGAAATCAACCTTGAATATTCAACGGAAGGACTGATGCTAAACCTGAAGCTCTAATACTTTGGCCACCTGATCCAAAAACTGACCATTGGAAAAGACCCTGATGCTGGGAGGGTTTGAGGGTATGAGAAGAAGGGGACAACAGAGGCTGAGATGGTTGGACGCCATCATCAACTCAACAGAGATAAGTTTGAGCAAATTACAGGAGATAGCAAAGGACAAGGAAGCCTGGTATGCTGCAACCCTTGGGGTTGCAAAGAGCCAGACACGACTGAGCAACTGAACAACAACGGAAACACTATTTTCATTTTTTCAAGGAACTGTTTTCCAAAGCAGCTGCAGCATTTCACATTACCAATTTCTCCACATACTCACCAACACCTGTTACTATTTTTAATAACAGCCATCCTTAAAAGTGTGCATTTCCCTAATGATTAGTGATTATGAGCTTTTTATGGGCTTATCAGTCACTTATCTTATCAGTCACTTATCTATCTTATTCAAGAAATGGTTCAAGTCCTTTGCTCAATTTTTAATTGTACTGCTTGCTTTTGTTGTTGTGTTTTAAGAATTTTTTCATATACTCTAGATATTAATCCTTATCAAATATATGAATAACAACTTCTTTTTAAATTTAGTTTTCTACTAATTTTTCAGAGTTGGCTATAAGTATTACAGAAATATATTTTGAGTTGAACACGTTTCTTCTTTTTAGGATTTTTTTTTTTTTTTGTACAAAATTCAGGCTATCCAAAAACAGGTACACAGTGGAAAATGAAACCCCCGCCCCCCCATCCCAGTTATCCAATATCCAAGTTTCAATTCCCAGGGGCATTTTCCATTTTGCTGTAATTCCCTCCAGAGACTTTATATGCATTTAGGAGAAAATATGTATCTTACTTTAATCTCCTCCAAAATAGTAACCTATAATACCCACTGTTCTGTACCTTGCCTTTTTGACTTAATAATGATTGCACATAAGTTTATATAAGCAGCTTAATTCTTTTTCAGTTCAGTTCAGTTCAGTCGCTCAGTCGTGTCCAACTCTTAGCGACCCCATCAATTGCAGCACGCCAGGCCGCCCTGTCCATCACCAACTCCCGGAGTTCACTCAAATTCATGTCCATCAACACATTGATGCCATCCAGCCATCTCATCCTCTGTCGTCCCCTTCTTCTCCTGCCCACAATCCCTCCCAGCATCAGAGTCTTTTCCAATGAGTCAACTCTTCGCATGAGGTGGCCAAAGTACTGGAGTTTCAGCTTCAGCATCATTCCTTCCAAAGAACACCCAGGGCTGATCTCCTTTAGGATGGACTGGTTGGATCTCCTTGCAGTCCAAGGGACTCTCAAGAGTCTTCTCCAAGACCACAGTTCAAAAGCATCATTTCTTTGGTGCTCAGCTTTCTTCACAGTCCAACTCTTACATCCACACATGACCACTGGAAAAACCATAGCCTTGACTAGACGGACCTTTGTTGGCAAAGTAATGTCTCTGCTTTTGAATATGTTATCTAGGTTGGTCATAACTTTCCTTCAAAGGAGTAAGCTTCTTTTAATTTCATGGTTGCAATCACCATCTGCAGTGATTTTGGAGCTCCCAAAAATAAAGTCTGACAATGTTTCCACTGTTTCCCCATCTATCTGCCATGAAGTGATGGGACCAGATGCCATGACCTTAGTTTTCTGAATGTTGAGCTTTAAGCCAACTTTTTCACTCTCCTCTTTCACTTCCATCAACAGGCTTTTTAGTTCCTCTTGACTTTCTGCCATAAGGGTGGTGTCATTAAATATTCTACTACATGTACCATAATTTATCCAGTCCCCTAAGGATGAGCATTTGTTTCAAATTGCTGCCAAGAATACCCTTAAATATATATTATTTCACACAAGTGCAAGATTTATGGGTTAAATTCTAGGAGGATAAAATAATATGTACATTTTAAGTTCTGATAACTATTTCTAAATTTTCTCAACAAAAACTACAAAAATGCCTACATGCATTAGCAATAATGGTATTGTCTATTTCCTCATATCCTCAGTAACTCCTCACATGTTCAAAATTTTTTGTTAGCCAATTTGATAGGTTAAAAAAAAGTTTCTCACTGAAGTTTTATTTTGCATTTCTCTTTTATGAATTGCCTATTCCTAGAAGATATTAAGAAGACATGGCAAGAATATACAGAAGAACTGTACAAAAAAGATCTTCACGACCCAGATAATCATGATGATGTGATCACTAATCTAGAGCCAGACATCTTGGAATGTGAAGTCAAGTGGGCCTTAGAAAGCATCAGTATGAACAAAGCTAGTGGAGGTGATGGAATTCCAGTTGAGCTATTTCAAATCCTGAAAAATGATGCTCTGAAAGTGCTGCACTCAATATGCCAGCAAATTTGGAAAACTCAGCAGTGGCCACAGGACTGGAAAAGGTCAGTTTTCATTCCAATCCAAAAGAAAGGCAATGCCAAAGAACACTCAAACTACCGCACNGCCAAAGCCTTTGACTGTGTGAATCACAATAAACTGTGGAAAATTCTGAAAAAAATGGGAATACCAGACCACCTAACCTGCCTCTTGAGAAATCTGTACGCAGGTCAGGAAGCAACAGTTAGAACTGGACATGGAACAACAGACTGGTTCCAAATAGGAAAAGGAGTACGTCAAGGCTGTATATTGTCACCCTGCTTATTTAACTTATATGCAGAGTACATCAGGAGAAACACTGGGCTGGAAGAAACACAAGCTGGAATCAAGTTTGCCAGGAGACATATCAATAACCTCAGATATGCAGATGACACCACCCTTATGGCAAAAGTGAAGAGGAGCTAAAAAGTCTCTTGATGAAAGTGAGAGAGGAGAGTCAAAAAGTTGGCCTAAAGCTCAACATTCAGAAAATGAAGATCATGGCATCCGGTCCCATCACTTCATGGGAAATAGATGGGGAAACAGTAGAAACAGTGTCAGACTTTATTTTTTTAGGCTCCAAAATTACTGCAGATGGTGACTGCAGCCGTGAAATTAAAAGACGCTTACTCCTTGGAAGGAAAGTTATGACCAACCTAGATAGTATATTCAAAAGCAGAGACATTACTTTGCCAACTAAAGTCCGTCTAGTTAAGGCTATGGTTTTTCCAGTAGTCATGTAGGGATGTGAGAGTTGGACTGTGAAGAAGGCTGAGTGCCGAAGAATTGATGCATTTGAACTGTGGTCTTGGAGAAGACTCTTGAGGGTCCCTTGGACCGCAAGGAGATCCAACCAGTCCATTCTGAAGGAGATCAGCCCTGGGATTTCTTTGGAAGGAATGATGCTAAAGCTGAAGCTCCAGGACTTTGGCCACCTCATGCGAAGAGTTGACTCATTGGAAAAGACTCTGATGCTGGGAGAGATTGGGGGCAGGAGGAGAAGGGGATGACCCAGGATGAGACGGCTGGATGGCATCACGGACTCGATGGACATGAGTCTGGGTGAACTCTGGGAGATGGTGATGGACAGGGAGGCCTGGCGTGCTGCGATTCATGGGGTCACAAAGAGTAGGACATGACTGAGCGACCGAACTGAACTGAACCTTTCATATCTTTGCCCATTTTTCCTCTGATTGTTGGTTTTTCCCCATTGTGTTGTCGGTATGAAATTAGTCCTATTTCTATGGTATGGATTGCAAATCTTCCGAGTTTGTCTTTGCTTTTTGTTACAGTTTTCACTTTTTATATTTTTTTAATCTATTTTTGGCAATGCATAATTTTAATATAGTCAGGTTTTACTATTCTTTTCTTAATGGTAACATCTTTTACTTTCCATTCACACAATTATGACAGTGAAAATCCTCACTACCTTGTAAGCAAATTACAGCTTCCCAAATTGTCTACCTCCCATTACTCCTTCTACCTCCAACTGATTCCATATACCTGTCAGATTAACCTTCTTAAAATACTGTAAATTAGTAGGGACACAAAAAGTTGAGATTGCAATATAATAAAGATGCCAACTGTCCTGCCAAGAAGTGACTATTACACTTTTGTCTTGTACTAATTAAGCTCTGTCAAGCATTCTCAAACTCAGAAGTGTACAGTTTTGTATAATATCACAATATCACTGACCATGTTGCTGCTGCTGCTAAGTCACTTCAGTCGTGTCCAACTCTGTGTGACCCCATAGACAGTTGCCCACCAGGCTCCCCCTCCCTCGGATTCTCCAGGCAAGAACACTGGAGTGGGTTGCCGTTTCCTTCTCCAATGCATGAAAGTGAAAAGTGAAAGTGAAGTCACTCAGTCGTGTCCGACCCTCAGCGACCCCACGGACTGCAGCCTTCCAGGCTCCTCCATCCATGGGATTTTCCAGGCAAGAGTACTGGAGTGGGGTGCCACTGCCTTCTCCAATCACTGACCATACCTCTATGTATATTAAACAAGAGATACTTTGAATGTAAACTAAGGTTATATTAAATTTACCAGCTGCATCAGGATTTCAACTTCATGGGACTATTTTTATTCTCTCACTCCAGAATCTTTCTACCAAACTCTCCTCTGCCCCAGTGGCTTCAACCACACAAGAGACTGGTCATAAGAGCTTAAGAACCCTGCCTTTTCTCACAATAAATAGGAAATAATGTGTCTCTGACTCTGCAGAATGTGGCACTATAACTCATGCTTTTGCAAGAAGGACTAACATTTCAAGCTGACAGGTAATAAATACGATCAGGAGCCAAGTACACAAGCAGAATATCCCGAAGTGTATACCTTTCATAAGAAGAAACAACCAGGCCTATCAGTAAGACAAATTCAGATTAAAAATGCAGGGATTTTTTTTTCCCCTCAGGCACAGCTAAATAAGCATCTTTTCAGCAGTATTGCCTTCTTAAATCCAAATCATTATTTTCCTTGATTACTTGGAAAAAAAAATTAAGTTGCAAATAGTAACCAAGTATGACTTATTAACCAAATAATTTTTCACATTTCTTTGTAATAAGTTTAAATTTACATAGGATTCTTACTAACAGCTTACATACACAGTCCTCAAAATTAACCAATGAAGTATATTTTATCTCCATTTTCCCAAAAGGAAAATGAAATTCAGAGACCAAAAGTTCATGTTCACATAGATAACAGTAGAGCTAGCATTTGAATAAAAGTCTTCATAACCTCATTCCATATTCTTTTCACTATATATCACCACTTAAATGTCTAGAAATTTACATTTAATGCCTATTTTGAATTTCAAAATAAGATTTTGAATTTATAGTATCAATGCCATGCAACCATATACAACAAAGATGCCTCAAACTATTTAATATTCTAATGTATTTTCAAAACCTATTTGTTCAGATTATAGTACTTTTCTTACCCAGAAGAAATAGTGAGACCCATAAAAAATACAAGCTAATTAGTTTACAAAGTGCTTCAAACTACTGTTTGATAATAGCAACACTAAATAGTTATTATTTAACAAACCAAGTAACAGTTATTTAGTATCCTCATCTGACACTAATAAAACTCTTATTAAAGTAACTATTAAACAAATAAGCTTTTGGAAAAATACCAAAATGCTTTGTAAATAATCTGCTACACCAGGCAAACTAAAAATTCAGGGAAAATGGCAACATACTATATACACTGATTCCAAGTATATGATATTCTAGTAAAGGCAAAAAACTATGGAGATAGTAACAAAATCTGTGGTTGCCAGGGGTTAGTAAGAGGGATGACTGCATGGAATTACAGTGGATTATTAAAGCAGTGAAAATACTCTGCATGATGAGTCCATAGTGAATCCAAGACATTATACATTGCCCACACCCACAGAATGTATAACACCAAGAGGGAACCCTAATATAAGCTATGAGCATTAGGCATGATGACATGTCAACACAGGTTTATGAACTGTAATAAATGTACCATTCTGGAAAGTAAGGTTGATAATGGGAGAAGTTCTGTATGTGTAGGGATGGGAAGTATATAGGAAATCTCTGTAACTTCCTCTTAATTTTGCCATAAACCTAAAACTACTCCCCAAAAAAATATAGTTTAAAAATTAAGGTTAAAATATATGTGGCAAATATAACCTTTTCTACCAGTGCTTTAGTGGTCCACTTTTACCTATTTAGTGAAAAAGTACCCTTGGCCATCAACCCTAACCTTCAGAGATATTCTGCCTTACATACCCTCTGCTCCTTCCAATACTGCTCCACCCCTCACAAGCAGCTCACCCTCATATATGACATTGGTCAACCAAGTCCAAAGACAGGGGAAAAATTAAATAGAAACAACAGATGGAGAAGGCAGGTAGTGACTAAGAAGATAAACAATCCCTGCAGAAAAATTCCTAAGAGAGAGTAGAGAGGAGGAAACAATTCTAAGATGCTCTGAACTTACTGGTCTACATAATGCAAAAATCACATGAAATTAAATTGTCCTTAAAATACAAAACATGATCTTACAAGCATTTCTTTCCTTTAAAAAATGTCTTTGCTGAACACAATTTCAAAACTGGACCCTGATAATGTGTTGACAATGTGTCCTTCAGTCACAGCAAGATGATTTTTCAATAGTAAACCACAAATACTACACTTTTCAACAAAAAGATACATCTAAAAGTGTGTGTGTCAAAGTGCCACAGATCTAGCTCTCAGAATAAACTTTTGGATAAAACGACAAAGATTAAATTTTGATGATTTATTATGTGGAAGAAAGATGTACATTTGAATCTTCTGGGTATTCTTAATCTCAGATGTCAGAAACATGCTATGAGCTACCAAGTTAAGCAGGAGTTCAGCGAGATCTTGAAGCAGTTACATAGAAAAGACAGTGGGGGTGCTTGTTTGCCTGTTCACTGGCTTGCTCCGTTTACCTATGAGGAGGTCAGGCCGAGCACTGGAAGCTCCAGACACCTGAGTCATTTGGAAGAGGCTCAGGACTCCAGGGGCAAAAACAGGGACCCATAAGACAGGCTTAAAAGTGGTTCTGGCAGGAGCCATGACCATCACCACCACCACCACCATCTGAGCAAAAATCAACCTTCTCTATCTCAAGTTTCAAGGGAGACACAAAGTCTGGAGCTTCACCAGCAACCCATCTCAGTTTAGGAAATACCAGTTAAGCATCAACAAAGTACTAGGGTAAAGATGCAGGGAGACACCAAAGAGACCTTGGTCTCCCGTATCACAATCTGGGGAAGCCTGAGTGGGGACAGCCCCATGGAAAGCCAACTTCCTCATGGAAAGAAAGCAACTTGCCAACCCCCTAAGCAGGCCACTGTGGAAGAATCTTTTAGACTCAGGCAGGTGCTCACTAACTGTACCTTTACCTGACATCTGATGGCAACCTCACGAGACCCTGAGCAAGAACCACCTGAATGGCAGACCCACAGAAACCATGAGATAATAAACGATTACTGCAGTTTGCAGCCACTAAATTTTTGACACGTTACAAAGTAACAGAGAATAAACGCATCCAGATTTTACATAGGAGGCTCAGAGAGGCTAGCTCACCTCCTGTCATAGGAGTGAGCACTTAAGTCACATCTGGAAGCCAGTCTCTAGGCTTCAGATTCAATTTCCTTGTTGTTAAGCGACACCACTTCTCAAGTAAAATAATTTATAATACCATAAGAATGATCATTCCTATACGATCACATGATTGGCACTAACACACCAGGCACAGGGATACAATGCCATGTCTCCGCAAACTCAACAGACATGACAGGACCTGCCATATAATTGAATTTGTGACTCTCCAAGAATCCCATGGACAGGGGAGCCTGGAGGGATAGAGTCCACTGGGTTGCAAAGAGTCGGACACCACTGAAGCAACTATGCACACACATGGTATTTGGGGGGTTTTACTATCTTCTAAAAGAACTCTTTTTTTTTTTTCCAATGTACAGATTTTTTGAATTAAAATCTAATATATTTATAGAATTTTAACACCAATTATATTACTGATCTTGAGAATATTTATACACTTTACAATCTTAATCACAATATACATTTGTATAATTTTAAACAGAATTCATATATCACACTAAGAAAAGCTCAACTGCTCACTGTTTTTTTTTTAAGGATTTGATTTTGTGCTTTCAGTCTCCAACTTTTAACATTACACAAACATTGTAAAATGTATTATCAAAATGCTCATTATGGTGAAATCTTAAGTCCCAGTCCACCAAATGGCTGCTGTTGCTGCTGCTGCTAAGTTGCATCAGTCGTGTCAGACTCTGTGCAACCCCATAGACGGCAGCCCACCACGCTCCCCCGTCCCTGGGATTCTCCAGGCAAGAACACTGGAGTGGGTTGCCATTTCCTTCTCCAATGCATGAAAGTGAAAAGAGAAAGGGAAGTCACTCAGTCATGTCTGACTCAGCGACCCCATGGACTGCAGCCTACCAGGCTCCTCTGTCCATGGGATTTTCCAGGCAAGACTACTGGAGTGGGGTGCCATTGCCTTCTCCAACCAAATGGCTACTATCTTCCAAGACACAGTGGCTGGCTCTTAGCCTGTCTACCGCTGGAGAAAGTGAACAGAACATTTCACTGTTACAACCACATCTGCAAGCAATGTTCCTTTGTACAATTGCCCTTTTTGACTCACGTGATCTTACAAGACAGACAGGACTGGTATACCACCACCCCCATTTTCCAAAATATGATGGAGCTTAGGAAAGTTTAAGTAACTCAAATAAAGACACATGGTTATTAAAAGGAATTGCAAGAATTCAACCTACAATTTTTCAGCTCCATATCCCAGACTTTTCTTCTGCCCCATGTTTTAGCCAGTGGTTCTCTGCCTTGAACATCTAGGGCACTCTGAAAATTACCAGTGCCTGGACATCATCCCCAGAAATTCTGACTTAATTGCTTTGGTCTGTTTTAGTCATTTGATATATGAAAAACTTTTCCCCCACAGTAGTAAGTTGAACTGGTGTATCACTATGCAGTTACAGGAGAAGGCAATGGCAACCCACTCCAGTACTCTTGCCTGGAAAATCCCATGGACGGAGGAGTCTGGTAGGCTGCAGTCCATGGGGTCGCACAGAGTTGGACACGACTGAAGTGACTTAGCAGCAGTAGCAGCAGCAGCATATGAAAAACTGGCTTCCCAGATGGTGCTAGCGGTAAAAAACTCACCTGCCAATGCAGGTAGATCTAACAGACTCAGATGTGATCCCTGGGTTGGGAAGATTCCCTGGAGGAGGGCATAGCAACCCACTCCAGAATTTTTTCCTGGAGAATCTCAAGGACAGAAGAGTGTGGCAGGCCATGGTCCATAGGGTCACAAAGAGTCTGACATGACTGAAGCAGCTCAGCACACACACATACACATATAATAAACCAGTGGTGATCAATTCACAGAAAGTTTATGCCACAAAGGGAGAAATTGTGGGTATCTCTCCATGTAAGTTAAAATATCCTTATCTCCTGAGACAAAAAGACTTTGCAACAAATAAAGCAGAACAAGTCCAGTAGTCATGAGTGGATGTGAGAGTTGGACAATAAAGAAGGCTGAGCACCAAAGAATTGATGCTTTCGAACTGTGTTGCTGGAGAAGATTTTTGAGAGTTCCTTGGACAGTAAGATCAAACTAGTCAGTCCTCAAGGAAATCAACTCCGACTATTCATTGGAAGGGCTGATGCTGAAGCTGAAGCTCCAATACTCTGGCTCTTTGATGCAAAGAGCTAAATCATTGGAAAAGACCTTGATGCTGGGAAAGGTTGAAGGCAGGAGGAAAGGGGGAGAACAGAGGATAATACGGTTGTTTGGCATCACCAACTCGATAGATATGAGTTTGAGCAAAGTCCAGGATATAGTGAAGGGCAGGGAAGCCTGGCGTGCTGCAGTCCATAGGGTCCCAAAGAGTCAGACACAACTTAAGAGTGAACAATTCCATGTAAGCTAAAATATCCTTATCCCCTAAGACAAAGAAATCTGGCAACAAACGAAGCAGAACAAGAAGGAAGAGGAGATGGGAAAGTCAAGACCATTCTACAGCTTTCATGGAGCCAAGGAATTTTCTTTCCCCTTATCCCACTCCCTGAACCTCACCATTCTATACCTTAACTCCACTGCAAATTTTAACTCAAGTTATCACCTCTTCCATGAACCCTTCCGGCTCACACCAAATAAAGAAACCTATTGTTTTGCATCCATCTTACCCTGAACTCTACCTCTAAACAGCATATAGTGCACAAGGCATTTATATTTACACATACATTTCACTTACTGGATTCTTTTATTCTCTTAAGGAGCTCCTTAAGGGTAGGGTCCCTATCTTATTCAGCTTTTCCATCTAATACATTTTGTTTATCCAGAGCCTTGAAGATAGAAGATATTAAAAAGTTGAATGGTATGATTTTTTTTTAATGTTTAGTATGGTTATTTTCCCCTTGGCCTCCTAGTAGACACTCTTCTGAAATTTTTCAACTTAAATAAAAGAAAGGGGACATGCCCCACCATACAACTGGATTAGGTAAGAGAATAATGTATACAAAAAAGGTCAAATATGGTAAGAACAAGACAATGGTAGAACTCTAGCCCAAGAAAGAATAGGATGAATGGGATAAAATGAGATACTCAAGGTAAGATCAGTTATGATTTTTTTTTTTTAAAGGGAGAATTAGGCAAACAAAGGGACAACCTGATTTTTCATTCCCAAGAAAGTGTGACAAAGAACAGTGATTGCTGGCAACTGTATTTTCAACAGAGCTTTTAAAATTCTGGACTAAAGACCTGTGAAGCCAGAAGCTCTGAGGAGGAACCCAGGCCTGTCGACTTTCCTCACTCCCCTTCTCCTGTTCACCCCTTCACCCAGGGCAGTTCAATGTCTAGCCCATCGCTCTAACCAATGACTTCTAACAGGCACTTTACAATCTTCTTGTACTTGATGATTTGTAGATTAAATTTTAACTGCATTTGACTTTGTGAAACTCTGCCCTGAATCTTGAAAAGCTTTGCTTTTTCTTTTCTCCCAGCCTATCCAGTCACTCTCCTCCAGGATCCTTACATCTTTCTTTCTCTCGGTTTGTCCCTAACTTGGTTTATCCTCTAAAACTTACATTCAGCCCTTTCTTCTCTTTCTACGCAGTTCCTCTGAGCATTTTCATCCTTACCATGCTTTCTTTTTTTTTTTTATTTTAACTTTAGTTTACTTTACAATACTGTATTGGTTTTGCCAAACATTGACATGAATTCACCACGAGTGTACATGCGTTCCCAACATGAATCCCCTCCCACCTCCCTTACCATGCTTTCAACTACTCTCCATAAGGCAAGCTCTCAGAAACCTATATCTCCAGCCTCTCTCCAGCTCTCATGATACTCCAGGATCCTATATCCAGTTGCCTTCGAGATGCCTCCAATGCACATGATATGCCCCACAACATAGTAAACACAATGTCTTCAAACCTGAACTTCTCCCTCAGAACTGCTTCCTCTGTTCTGATTCCCTCCATGACCCAGAAACCTGGCAGTCATTCTGGCTGATCACTTTCCCATTCCCTTTACATTCAAACAATCCCAAAGACCAGAACAGTTCCAGACCCACGTACAGTTCCAGAACACACAATGCTCTCATAATCCGTGTGACTATTCATGCTATTAGCTCCACCTGGAAACGCTCTGAGCTGCTTGTCACCCTGCCCAACTCTACTCAGGTTTCAAGACCTAGCTCAAATAAAACCACAGCTAGAGCCCTTCTCTGGCACTGCCATCAGACAGCAAGCGCTTCTGCTAGGCATGCTTTGCATGTGTACCTATCTCCCCTAGAGCACATTTCACACAATGTTTCATCTGTTGGTCAAGATGTCTACTGTCCTACTAGACTATAAGCTTCTTGGTCAAGGAAAGTGACTTTTCAACTTTATATCCTCAGCACTAGTTCAAGGCACACAGCATACTGAGAATAAAAAAAGGAAAAAAGAAAGAATAAAAGAAATTAATGAACTACAGACCAATGACAGGACAAGAAGGTCAACTGGACTTCGAAGTCAAGTGAAGTGAAAGTCACTCAGTTGTGTCCAACTCTTTGCAACCCTATGGACTATACAGTCCATGGAATTCTCCAGGCCAGAATACTGGAGTGGGTAGCCTTTCCCTTCTCCTCCAGGAGATGGAACCCAGGTCTTCCGCACTGCAGGTGGATTCTTTACCAGCTGAACAATGAGGGAAGTCCCAACAGGACTTTAAGCATTAAAAAAAAAAAAAAAAAAATCCTGATCTTAAGGAAGTACAGACATTATTAAGTCCCACACATTTTTAAAAAATAGAAATATATAGTTATTCATGAATTATGAAGGTGACAAAGAAAAAAATTTGTCATCGGACTAAGCAGGCGATAAGGAGCTAATCGTCTCCAACGGAGCAGCTGACAAAAGATTAACAGAGAGGCCAGAGATAAAGGTGGTTCTTTCTCTGAGTCAAGCAATTCAACAACTTGAGTCCAGAGACTGAGCAAAAGACTGGCACCTTCCTCTCTCAGTTCCCACTCTTTTCCTTTGTCAGGATTCTCTATACCCCTTTCCCCATCCCACTAAGGCCCAGCTTCCAAGGGTAATTCCCTTCAGCTGGAGCCATAAGCCTAGATGTGAGGGGGGCAGTCTTTGTTCTCATGGCCAGGACCTAGAGGAATGAAAAGGAACTGCTATTTACTGAGAAACCTATTCTGTACCAGTTATTGTGTTAAGATCACTCACTAAATCTCACAGTAGTAAGTAATGACCCCATTTTACAGATGAAAAATGTGTGTCCGAGGTCACACAGTTAAGCAATGACAGAGCTGGCCCAAGAACCTAGTAATGACAGCCTCCAGGGTATTTCTACACCCCTGACCACCTCAAAATGGAGAGGGATGTGTTCCAAAACACTATTGTAAGTGTATGTTAGAATCTTGCTCTTGTTTAGTAATTTAGTCATATCTGACTCTTTGTAATCCATGGACTGTAGCCTGCAGGCTCCTCCATCCAAGGGATTTTCCAGGCAAGAATACTGGAGTGGAGTGCCATTTCCTTCTCCAGGGGATTTTCTCAACCCAGAGATTCCACAGATCCTGCTTGGCAGGCAGATTCTTTATCAGCGAGCTGCCATGGAAGCCCCCAGGTTTAGAGTTTATAAATACATAATGGCACACAATGAGTTAACAAAGTTTTGGGATCCTGGCTTGGAAATCTACATACTCTGTTATTTTATCCTGTAAGGACACTGTTCAAAATGACAAAAGTGGTCTTGAAATTTTATTTGGGGAATACCAGGGGTTCTTCAGTGAGGCTTCTCCTTAAGAATATTTTCTTCCACAAAAAAAGAAAAAAAAAAATCAGTAAGGATAGAAACCATTTTGCCTTGTTAACTTGTAAGAACAATGACACCAGAAGACACCTGTGGGAAATGTGCTTATCTGACCAGGTGCTCATTGACAGTGTGCTGTCATTTGAATAAAACATCATACTAAACCCTACAGACTAGAGCTTATGATAGAAATACCACAGACTATAGCAGTACAGCTGATATGCCTGTAATCTACTGACAAAACATAGTCCTTAGCAAAGTGAAAGCAGATGTCTGGTCTGAAATCAGATGTCTGGGGACTTGTCTCTCTCTTGGCTTCCAGAGCAACATTAGCTACACTAAATACAGAGCTTAGCTGTATGTTAAAACCCACAACTTGGCAGAATCATGACAGTTTGGATGTGAAGCATCAGTATTTTTATTGTAATTCTTATAAACCAAAGACATTTCTGAAATAGAAATCCTAACTTTAAGCTAAATGTGGTAGTATATCTTTCTCCCTTTGGAAACAGTGTCAGAGCTTTTTAAAACACCTGGTGGACACCTTTCCCCTTCACTTTTCAAGCTGACATTCTTTCCTCAGGGCTGTGGAATGATCTGATAGGGAGAATCAGGTGTTGGTCCTTGTCCCAGAAATTTGAGGATCAGACAGAACAGGTACTACCTGTGAAAAGGTAAATACCTAGGGAGCTTAGCACCCTTAGGAAAGTAAGGACCAGACTGCTTTCTATAATCACAAGCAAGATCAAAAGAAAGTTTTGTGACCAGATAGAGAAACAGAGAGGGAAGTCAACAGTATCTGTATGCCAGGCACTGTTTTTACACTTCCTTTTTAATATACTCACCATTGTGTTTTGATACACAAAGAGTTAAGGGGCAAAGAAGTTTACCTATCTCCTGAGAAACCTATATGCAATTCAGGAAGGCACAGTTAGAATCGGAAATGGAAAGAGAGACTAGTTCAAAATTGGGAAAGGAGTACATCAAGGCTGTATATTGTCACCCCACTTATTTAACATGTGCAGAGTACATTATGCGAAATGCCAGACTGGATGAAGCACAAGCTGGAATCAAGATTGCTTGGAGGAATATCAACAATCACAGATATGCAGATGACACCACTCTAATGGCAGAAAGTGAAGAGAAATTAAAGAGCCTCTTGATAAGAGTAAAGGAGGAGAGTGAAAAAGCTGGTTTAAAACTCAACATTCAAAAAACTAAGATCATGGCATCTGGTCCCATCATTTCATGGCAAATAGATGTGGAAAGAGTAGAAACAGTGACAGGTTTTATTTTCTTGGGCTCCAAAATCACTGCAGATGGTGACTGTAGCCAGCCACAAAATTAAATAACACTTGCTCCTTGGAAGAAAATTAAATAACACTTGCTTCTTGGAAGAAAAGCTACGACAAGCCTAGACAGCGTATTAAAAAGCAAAGACATAATTTTGCCCACAAAGGTTCATATAATTAAAGCTATCACTTTTTTCAGTAGTCATGTCTGGATGTGAGGGTTGGACCATAAAGAAGGCTGAGTGCCGAAGAACTGATGCTTTCAAACTGTGGTGCTAGATAAGACTCTTGAGTGTATCTTGGACAACAAGGAGATCAAACCAGGTAATCCTAAAGGAAATCAACCCTGAATATCCACTGGAAGGACTGATGCTAAAACTGAAGCTCCAATACTTTGGCCACCTGACACGAATAGCTGGCTCATTGGAAAAGTCAGCTGGGAAAAGACTGAGGGCAAGAGAAGGGGGTGGCAGAGGATCAGATGGTTAGATAACATCACTGACACAATGGACATGAGTTTGAGCAAACTCTGGGAGATAGTGAAGGACAGAGAGGGCTGGCGTGCTGTAGTCCATGGGGTCGCAAAAAGTCGGACACAACTTGGCAACTGAACAACAGCAGCAGCAGCGGAGCTAATACATTCAGCAATAAGAATCAAGATTCATATCCATGTCTAATAGACTATATAAAAAGCATGCTACTTTTACATAGTATTTGGAATGGAACAAAGAGCAGTGGTAAACAGCCAAGAATATAGAAGTAAAAGGCAGAAACTCGGAATTTTATCAAGTAGCGGTCATCTGACACTGATTGAGATTGACTTTTTATTGCAACATCCCTAAGATTGTACAGAACAATCCAAATGAACTTTTGGCCACCCATTCCTTTTCTATTCTTGCAAGATTTAAGTAACTTTGTTTTAACCTTATATAATCTTTGTAACCCAAAAAGAGACACTTTCTTTCATGTTGATGTAAAAATGAGGTTGTAGAAATTCCTTGGTGGTCCAGTGGTTAGGACTCTGTGCTGCCATTGCCACAGGCCTGGTTTCAATCCCTGGTTGGGGAATTAAGATCCTGCAAGTTGCACACAGGCACAAAAAAAAAAAACAGAAGACTGACATATACACACTACTTTATGGGCTTCCCTTGTGGCTCAGATGGTAAAGAATCTACCTGCATACAGGAGATTCAGGTTTGATCCCACAGTTTAGAAGATACCCTGGAGAAGGAAATGGCTACCCACTCCAGCATTTCTGCCTGGAGAATTCCATATACAGAGGAGTTTAGCAGGCTACAGTCCATGGGCCTGCAAGTCAGACATGACTGAGTGACTAAGCACAGCATAGCACATTTAGAAAAGTCACAGAAAACTGGTAAAAGGTCTGACCCCGAGGGCTGTCTCCAACATACTTTCCTTATTCCCCCCCTTCTACTCACATCAAGGTGCTCAGCACTTTGATAAAAAAGATAAATATCTATTGAATCAATAAATGAACCTATCACAAATACACAACTGTTTTCTGTTTTTTCATAAAGGAAATTAAGGGGCCATCCGCCACTTGAGCACAAACAAATAAGAAGCCAGGTTCAGGACACAGGAAACCAACGTCAAGATTTCATGGAGGACCATTCTAGTTTTCCTGTGTAAGCATCCAAGAATGTGACTTACAAACTCCTTGCTTGTGACTAACATGAATTTTAACTAATTCAAAACATTTCTTTATATAGGACATCAGGGATGCATAAGGTGTTCCCAAACTTCTGAGAGTAGTGTAGTTGTGTTTCATTTCACCAATTTGAGGGGAGGAAGGAGTGGTGGATTCAGGAAGGAATGTAAAAGTCCCAAAGAAGAATCTTTTAAAGAGCCCACACTGAAAATCACAGCAAACTTTCAGAAACGTCAATGTGCTGTTTGGCAACTTTTCAGTAGTGAAGAGAATGCTGGGGGGTAGGGGGATGGGTATCAAAGTGAAAGTCAAGACGAAAAGGCCAGTCTGGTCACTTTTCCCTCCGAAAATACCTTTCTCTATAAGCCGGAAAGAAGATCCCAAAGGAACGTCAACACTTGTAATACTGCTATTAACTATGCTTTGGAGTTCTAAATGTAAAGATCCTTGGAGTTTCGTGTTAATTATCACGGAGAGCCATGATGCTTTATAGTCTCAGAGATTAGTCCAAGTGAGCTAAGGGGACTGAGACAGGCAACTACAGACAGGTTAAGGGTAATCGCAGTTTTCTCCAGGTGAAGTGGCTAAAGGGAATGCATGCCAGCTGTCAAACTCCCAGGTAACTCTACAGATTCCGAAAAATCTGAAATAAGCTCTTTGAGCTTGGAGCCTGTGACCCTTGAAGGTAGCTCTCAGGTTCCGGCTAAAAAGGTAGAATTTGGCCCCAAGAGCCAGCAAAGGCAGTTCTGGATCTAGTCCTTCTCTTCCTGGCTCGCTCGCTCTCAGCATAAAGTCCTAGATGCTTCCACCCTTAATCATTCCTTACTTACCCTTTCTCCCGTTCTTCCTCGGTGAGAAGGGGTAAGTGGTTATTTTGTGCCCTCGCCCAATTTGGCCAAAACCCTAAAAGTAAAAATGACAAACACGTGTTTTAAAACCCTGACGTTCAAGCCTCAGGAACTCCCACCACCTGCCCAACACGTCCAGACACGTCCAGCGTCTCCACAGCGCTCCCTCACGGCCAGACTCTGGGCCCGAGTTGTCTCCTCTGTGGGGGTACAAGAGAGGGCGCGACATGGGGCGCCCGCCCGGCGGGGAACGGCGGGCCGGCTCAGGGCCTGGCGTAGCTCTTTTCCGGCTCGGGTTTCCTACCCGAGTTAACGGAAGGAGGAAGGGGCCGAGGGGGCCGCTGCCCCGCGGAGCCTCAGATAAACACGCGCACGCACACATGCCCGCGATCACGGCCAAGGACTCGCGGCCAAGCAGCCCTCCGCCTCCCAGCAAAGCCCTTCCCCTCTGGGGCTAACTCCCCGGGAAGGGTCCTAAGCCCTGGGGATCACCAAGTGGCGGCAGCAACAGCGCGCCTGCCCACCCCCGCCAACCTCACAACCCCCCGACTCGCCTCCCGGCGCCCGCCCTCCGCACCCGCTGCGCCGCTCAGCCCAAGGGACTTCCCCGCGCGGGCCCCGCCCTCCGCCGGCGGCAAGCTCCGCCCCCGCCCCCAGCGAGCGGGAGCCACGCGAAGCTCCGCCTCCGGCGGTAAAGCTGCGCTTCCGAAAGCCTGCGCGGGTTAAGCCCAAAACCCGGCCTGGATCTGCAGCGGATCAAAAATAACCCTTGCTTTAGCGCTAGCTCTGAGCTCTGCGTTGTGCTATCCGCTGAGAGGGAGACCAAGAGTTGAAAATGTATGAAACTGTGGTTCCATCCTCTCCCCTTGTTTACAGGTGAGGAAACCGAGACCCCAGCAGTTGCTTTGAGTGCACAGCTACGGAGAAAAACTATCTTATGGGGACACTCCCCTCTGGAGGCCTCATTATGGCGTAGTTTCTACTAAAGTGGGCACAGGAAAAGGAATAATCCAGAAGGAGTGGTTTACTTTGGAGAAACTGGAATTTCATACCTAAGCTTTTGCCATCAAATGACAAACTCTAAACTGGGTTATTAAAACCTTCAAAGAAAGAGGAACTTGCAATCACGTTTTCCCTTTATTCTCTTTCTGGATACTGACGAACTGATCTGTGCAAATCATTCAATATAAATCAAAGGACAAGACACTGGTACTTTAGGTTCAAAACTAATTCTAAAGATTTAAAAACCTACTGAGACTTAGATGAAAATGATAGCGGGAACTTTGAGAATCTCCTGAGTCTTCTCAGGTGGCTCGGAGATTTAAAAATCCATCTGCCAGTGCAGGAGACATGGGTTCAGTCTCTGGGTGGAGGAGAGCCCGTGGAGAAGGAAAGGGGCAACCCACTCCAGTATTCCTGCCTGGAAAGTCCCGTGGACAGAGGAGCTTGGCGGGCTAACAGTCCATAGGGCCACAAAGAGTTGGACACCACTTACCAACTAAGCAACAACCACAAATTAAGTAGATGGAGTTCCTGGCAACCAGGAGCTGACAGTCTGGAATGGAATGTACATGGACAAACAAGACAAGTACGTGTGGTTTTTATTATAATGGCATGTAATTAAACATACAAAAAGAGTTGCTAAGTCTGACCTGTCACTGAGTCATCAAATGTACTCAAGAAACTGAAGCGATGGTACCCATGTACCTATTTGCAGGACAGGAATAGAGACGCAGACATAGAGAACAGACTTGTGGACAAGGAGGAAGGCAAGGGAGATGAACTGAGAATGTAACACTGACACAAGTACACTACCATGTGTAAATCAGATAGCTAGTGGGCCTCTGTATAGCACAGGGAGCTCAGCCAGGTGCTCTGTGATGACCTAGAGGGGTGGTGTGGGGGTTAGGGTGGAGGTGGGGTTGGAGAGACGCGCAAGAGATTAGGGATATACATATACTTACTTGGCTGATTTGCATTGCCATCTGGTAGAAATCAACACAACACTGTAAAGCAAATATCCTCCAATTAAAAATATATTTTAAAATAAAGCATGAATACGAAATTCTAAAAAAAAAGCTGAGGTAATCTGAAAAGGTTATGGTATACTGTTTGACTCCAACTATCTGACACTCTGGAAAAGGCAAAACAATGGAGACAGTCAAATGATCTGTGGTTGACAAGGGTTATGATGGAAGAAGGTACGAATAGGCAGAGCACAGAGGATGTTTAGGGCAGTGAAAATATTCTGTATGATATCAAGGTGATGCATGTCCTCATACATTAGTCAAACCCCACGGAATGGATAACACTAAGAGTGAACCTGTTGTAAAATGCAGACTGGGTGATAGTGATGTGTCAGTGTGGGTTCCTCAGCTGTAACAAATGTACCATTTAGGTGCTGAGATGTTGATAGTTGAGGAGGCTGTGCAGGTGTGGGGTCTCTGTAGTTTCTGCTTAATTTTGCTATGAACATAAAACTGGTCTTTAAAAAAGAAATAGACTTTTAAAGAAAAAGAATCGGGGGTAAAGCCTCAGAACATCCCATATTCTTCAAATTCATCAGTTAAATTCCAAACTGGATATTTGGCTTCCTGTGTGGAGTTGCCTTCCATTCAGCATTAATGTCATCAGGAAGAAAATGAATCATGTATTCCTAAGGTACAAAGTTAAACTGTGGTTAGAGAGCATGTCTAATGCGCTAGGAGATATTTAAGCAAAGTTAACTTGAAATAAAGTTTATAAATTCTGTGAATATATTTATATTTCAAATCTATTCCTATTCATGCATGCACGTGTGCTAAATAGCTTCAGTCATGTCCAGCTCTGTGTGACCCTATGGACGGTAGCCCGCCAGGCTCCTATGTCCATGGGGTTCTCCAGGCAAGAATACTGGAGTGGGTTGCCATACCCTCCTCCAGGGGATCTTCTTATAGCTGGCATCTCTTATGTCTTCTGCATTGGCTGGCAACTTCTTTACTGCTAGCACCACCTGGGAAGCCCATTCCTATTCATACATACTTACAATTAGTAAGCAAATAGTGCAAGATATCATAGAATAAATGTTTTTGAAATTCTCTCTTTACATTCTTAAAAATGAGGACTTTAAAGAGCTTTTCTTTGTGCTGCTTACATATGCCCCTCTTTACTGTATTAAAAATTAACATAGAAAATGTAGATATATGTTTATTAACTCATTTTTAAGATAATAAAACCATTTTGTTTACCCCAAAGAATATTTTTTAATGGTGACTACATTAAAAAAAAAATTAGTGAGAAAAATGGGTTTCTTCACATCTTTTGCAAGTCGGTTTACTCTCTGTCATGACAGAGCTGGAAGCTCACTTTAATTCTGCATTCAGTCTGTTGTGATATGTTGTAATAGCTAAGATATTATGGAGAAAACTATGGAGAAAACTGGCCCTCAGTCAAACTCCTGGTTGAAAAAGGAAGGACCTTGCAAATCCTGTAAAAGGGTCTCAAAAAACCTCAAGGGTCCTCAGACCTCACTTTGAAAATTGCTGCTAGATAGCATTTTGCATTTCATTGACTTGAATATCATGCATTCCCACACCAGAGTTTACTAATACCTGAAATTATAGCCCTTCACTTATTCCACGTTAAAACTTGACAGCTAACATCAGAACCATCCAATTTCTGAAAGTTTTTTTCAAGGCTTTTACTATAGCAACTCTGATGAAATTGATATTCTTTTTCTGTACATATAAAAACATTTGAGATTTCATTTATATCCTTCATTACAAACATTTTTGGGAAATTTTTAATATAAATTGTGCCATCTGGAAAAATGAAACCTTGGTATATGGTTATTAACCAATTTAGGTATACTTATAATGAACAATGCACATCTTTTACATAAGTAATATAAAAGTGAGCTTAAAATAAAAATAGGCAATTACAGTTTTATTTATTACCTAAATAAATACTAGATTCTAAAGTTATTGCCTTGGAATAAAACTTTATATGTATAAACTTTCATTTTTACTACAAATGAAATAACTTAAGTCATCCATTGTGGATTTTTAATACAATTTCCAACTCAAAGGCACCTGGGCCACTCAGAAGAGTGATTTCAGCTCTGGGGAGGATACATACATAAGACAAATGTGATGTCTTGTGATACAAACAAAGGAATCCATTCATAATAAATAACTGTGTCACAAGGTGACTGAAACCAAAATCAAAGAGTCTCTTTGGCTAAAGATGGGACAATCAAAAAAAGTAATAAATACTGTTGTTTGAAACACATTTAATCATGCTTCAAAGGAGGGAGACAAAAATAAACAAACAAAATTCACTAGACACTATTTCAAGTAACTAGGGCACTCACCGCTTATTCTAAAATTGTCAATTAAAAGAATTAGAACTTTCACTGTCTTTCTTGATTTAACTGTAATTTGAAAAACGAAACTGTTGTTGAGGGTAAGTTGTTTTTTTACAATAAATGAAAAAAATTTCCAGAATTGGAAGGACCTTACAACATGGTTGTCTGCGGAGGCCTTACAAATAGCTGAGAAAAGAAGAGAAGCTAAAGGCAAAGGAGAAAAGGAAAGATATACCCATTTGAATGCAGAGTTCAAAAGAATAGCAAAGAGAGATAAGAAAGCCTTCCTCAGTGATCAATGCAAAGAAATAGAGGAAAACAACAGAATGGGAAAGACTAGCAATCTCTTCAAGAAAATTAGAGATACCAAGGGAACATTTCATGCAAAGATGGGCACAATAAAGGACAGAAATGAAAGGGACCTAACAGAAGCAGAAGATATTAAGAAGATGTGGCAAGAACACAGAAGAACTATACAAAAAAGATCTTCATGACCCAGATACCACGATGGTGTGATCACTCACCTAGAGCCAGACAATCTGGAATGTGAAGTGAAGTAGGCCTTAGGAAGCATCACTACAAACAAAGCTAGTGGAAGTGATGGAATTCCAGTGGCGCTATTTCAAATCCTAAAAGATGATGCTGGGAAAGTACCACACTCAGTATGCCAGCAAATTTAAAAAACTCAGCAGTGGCCACAGGACTGGAAAAGGTCAGTTTTCATTCCAGTCCCAAAGAAAGGCAATACCAAAGAATGTTCAAACTACCACACAATTGCACTCATCTCACACGCTAGCAAAGTAATGCTCAAAATTCTCCAAGCCAGGCTTTAGCAGTATGTGAACCATGAACTTCCAGATGTTCAAGATGAATTTAGAAGAGGCAGAGGAATCGGAGATCAAATTGCCAACATCTGTTGGATCACAGAAAAAGCCAGAGAGTTCCAGAAAAACATCTACTTCTGCTTTATTGATTACGCCAAAGTCTTTGACTGTGTGGATCACAACAAATGGTGGAAAATTCTTCATGAGGTGGGAATACCAGACCACCTTACCTGCCTCCTGAGAAATCTATACGCAGGTCAAGAAGCAACAGTTAGAACTGGACATGGAACAACAGGCTGGTTCCAAATCGGGAATGGAGTATGTCAATGCTGTATATTGCCACCCTGCTCATTTAACTTATATACAGAGTACATCATGCTAAATGCCAGGCTGGATGAAGCACAAGCTGGAATAAAGATTGCCAGGAAAAAAAATAAATAACTTCAGATATACAGATGACACCACCCTTATGGCAGAAAGCAAAGAAGAAGTAAAGAGTCTCTTGATGAAAATAAAAGAGGAGAGTGAAAAAGCTGGCTTAAAGCTCAACATTCAGAAAACTAAGATCATGGCATCCAGTCCTGTCACTTCATGGCAAATAGGTGGGGAAACAATGGAAATGGTGAGAGACTTTATTTTGGGGGGCTCCAAAATCACTGCAAATGGTGACTGCAGCCAAGAAATCAAAAGACCCTTGCTCCTTGGAAAAAAAGCTATGACAAACCTAGACAGCATATTAAAAAGCAGAGATATCATTTTGCCAACAAACCTCCATCTATTCAAAGCTATTATTTATCCAGTAGTCATGTGTGGATGTGAGAATTTGACTATAAAAAAGCTGAGTGCTGAAGAATTGATGCTTTTGAACTGTGGTGTTGGAGAAGACTCTTGAAATTTCCTTGGACTGCAAGGAGATCCAACCAGTCAATCCTAAAGAAAATCAGTCTTGAATATTCATTGGAAGGACTGATGATGAAGCTGAAACTCCAATACTTTGGCCACCTGATGCAGAGAGCTGACTCATTGGAAAAGACCCTGATGCTGGGAAAGATTGAAGGTGGGAGGGGAAGGGGATAACAGAGGATTAGATGGTTGGATGGCATCACCAACTTTTTGGACATGAGTTTGAGTAAACTCCGGGAGTTGGTGATGGACAGGGAAGCCTGCCATGCTTCAGTCCATGGGGTCACAAAGAGTCGGACATGACTGAGTGACTGAACTGAACAATCCTTCGTGAAACAAATGATTCAGGCGACAATCATCAATTGATAGTCCAACATATTAGAAATAAATCTCATATTTAATTATTTAAAACAATATCAAGTTCAAAAATCAGAGCAAGCAAAAAAAAAACAAANAAAATCAGAGCAAGAAAAAAAAAAACAAAGCAAGCAGACAAAATAAAAATAAAGGTGCTTATATGATGTTAATGTGCTATAATACTCAATTTCAAGATGCTTTTAGACACACTCAACAATTCAACGGGAGTCAATGGAAAGTAAAATTTTCTACATCTAGAATATTTGTTACAAAACAAAGCTCAAGATCATCAGGGCAGTTTATGCTTTCTGTATTTTTGTTTATTTGTTTTGAGAATGATAACTGAAATGTTCATTTTTTAGTCAGCTTCATTGGGCGTTTATTTAGTGTTAATTTTCTCTTAATTTTCTTCTATTATGAGGTAGAGATCATTGTTATATGTTATTCAAATATATACTCTTGTGCATTTTTTGTCTTTTTATTAATAAATTAATTTGCTTATTTAATTTTTAGCTGCGCCGGGTCTTGGTTGCTGCATGCATGGTTTCTCTGGTTTTAGCAAGCAGGGGCTGCTGTTCTTTGAGGTGTGCGGGCTTCTCGTTGTAGTAGCTTCTCTTGTTGTGGCTTGTGGGCTCTGGGACACCTGGGCTCAGTAGCTGCGGTGCATGGGCTTAGCTGCTTCTTGGCATGTGTCATCTTCCCACGCCGGGGATCAAACTCATTCCCCTGTATTGACAGGTGGATTCTTAACCACTGGGCCATCAGGGAAACCCCACATTTTTTCTCTTTATTTTTACAGAAAACCTCTGAAACTTTTAGAATAATCCTGTTAATAAAAAATGATACACTGCTTATGATTATGGTCACTCATCATTATATAAAAACACATAAATACAATAAAAAAATTCACAATAATTTATGATTCCTGGAATTCCTGTTTTTTTCTTAATCCTAAAATTATCTGTTGGAAATTTGAAATCACTGTAAAAAGGTGAATGCATAGCCTGATGGCCTTATTAACAAAATCTTTTTTTTTTCCAATGATATAGACCTTAATCAAAATTTTTTTCCTCTCTCCAACTCCTATATCCTGGTCATTGTAGGCACTCTGATGGAGGGAAATCTTGACATATACTTAAAGAACCTGAGAATGTTCAGCCTTTAGAAGAAAATGGCTCAGGTGAGCATTTGATAGCTATCTTCATAAACTTCAAGGGCTGTCCTGAACAAGAGAAACTCCATTTATTCTGTTAGACTCAAGAGGATAAATTAGGATAAATGAGATGGAGTTATAGGGAAGAAAATTTTGATTTTGTGTGTGTGTATATATATATATATATAAGTTTTCTAACAACCAGAGAACTCTGAAAACAGAATAGATTGCCTCAAGAAATAGCGATTTCCTGTCAAGGGAAAAGGCTGGACAACTATTTATTGGGGGTATTATTAAAGGGACCCTTAAAAGTTTGTGATTCTTTCTGACTGTTATCTCATTTTATTCTCTTCATGAGATACACAGGATAAGTGTTTAAATTGTCATTTATGGTTAAGAATAATGAAATTCAGAGAGTTATGTTGGTTGGGATACTTGGTAAATTATAAAAGCAACTTGACCTAGCCTAAGCAAAACTGAAGGACAGTATAAGATGAAGTGCTATTTCTGAGAACCCAAGGCTGTATATTGTCACCCTGCTTGTTTAACTTCTATGCAGAGTACATCATGCAAAATGCTGGGCTGGATAAATCACAAGCTGGAATCAAGAATGCTGCAAGAAATACCAATGACCTCAGATATGCAGCTGATACCACAATAATGGTAGAGGAATTAAAGAGCCTCTTGATGAGAGTGAAAGAGGAAACTGAAAAAGCTGGCTTAAAACTCAACATTCAGAAAACTAGGATGATGGCATCTGGTCCCATCACTTCATGGCAAATAGATGGGGAAAAATTGGGAACAGTGAGAGACTTTATTTTCTTGGACTTGAAAATCACTGCAGACAGGGACTGCAGCCGTGAAATTAAAAGATTTTTGCTCCTTGGAAGAAAAGCTATGACAAACCTAGACTGCATGTTAAAAAGCAGAGACATCACTTTACCGACAAAGATCCGTATAGTCAAAGTCATGGTTTTTCCAATAGTCACGTACAGATGTGACAGCTGGACCATAAAGAGGGTAGAGCACTGAATAATTGATGCTTTTGAACTGTGGTGCCGAAGAAGACTTTTGAGAGTCCCTTGGAGAGCAAGGAGAGCAAACCAGTCAATCCCAAAGGAAATCAACCTGAATATTCATTCATTGGAAGCACTGATGCTGAAGCTGAAGTTACAGGGTGACCTGATGCAAAGAGCCGACTCATTGGAAAAGACCCTAATGCTGGAAAAGATTGAGGGCAGGAGGAGAAGGGGGTGACAGAGAACAAGATGATTAGATGGCATCACCAACTCAATGGACATGAGTTTGAGTAAGCTCTGGGAGTGATGAAGGACAGGGAAGCCTGGCGTGCTGCAGTCCATGGGATCACAGAGTCGAACACAACTTGGTAACTAAACAATGAGGGTAGTATAATGCAGCTAGGGACCGAAGCCAACAGAACTTTCTCTATGTCTCAACCCGAAGTCTGTCTATAAATTGCTTTGTTCTCTTTTTCTACAGATATATTTTCTGTACTTCCCAGCCACATGGTAGGTAGAAATTCCACGGCTCCCTAGTTTACATCTCTGTCATTCAAGAGAACAGCCCAGAATGACTGACTGCCTCAATTATTTTGAACTTTATAGTACCAATTCATCACATTGTTCTCCCTTCTGATTCCTGTGCCAATTGATAAATAACCACAGTAAAACTGGATTGGATAATGTGACTTGAACTTGGGGCACAGATGGAGTTTTCTACAGCTTTCCTTTCAATTGAACTCACTTGGTAAAAGGCAGATCCTCTTGTCTGAAACTCTGAATTTGCAACAAGTGATACAAACATTTTGGAATTTTGTTTCTATAACTGTGGTGCCAATGACCCTAGCATCTAGTTCTCTGTGGCAGTAGTTCCAGTAGCAGCTTCCAATATCTGGTGTCACAGTGATGACTGCAGGCCAATGATAGCAGTTACATGTTACCCAGATTCTTTCTGCAGCATGACTTGGATGGTCCTGCTACGGTCTCCTTTAGTTGTTGCTCATTTTTACCCAAGCCCAGTTTTTCAGGTCCTCTAGGGGATTCTGTGAACATTCCTAAATTCTCGCAATAATTATTTTTTTATTTTCAAATATCCCAGAGTCATTTTGTGTTGTTTACAACTAAGAACTTGCCTGTCTTACAATCAGCTATACTGATTGGTCAAACTCTTGTAGAGGAAACCTGATTGTCAGCGATCCACCCCATCACTGACAAGACCAATTCCCAGGAAAGAAAGGATGACCAAATACCCACAAATAAGCACCTTTTGGAATAAATATTCAGTGAGTTGTTAAAGATGATAGAGGAGATTAATATCAGGAACCTAAAAAGAAAAAGTCTTAGCAATCACCGTTTAGTTCATTCTTTTATCCCTGTTACCCTTGACTTGTAAATTAATAATTAGTAGGGGAAACTAGGGTTTTTGAATAGAAAGACCGACATAAGCAATTTTAGAGTCTCAACAGTTTACTCTTCCACCAAACTTCAGTTCAATTCAGTCATTCAGTCGTGTCCGACTCATTGCGACCCCATGAATTGCAGCATGCCAGGCCTCCCTGTCCATCACCAACTCCCGGAATTCACTCAGACTCGAGTCCATCGAGTCATTGATGCCATACAGCCATCTCATCCTGGGTCGTCCCCTTCTCCTCCTGCCCCCAATCCCTCCCAGCATCAGAGTCTTTTCCAATGAGTCAACTCTTCACATGAGGTGGCCAAAGTACTGGAGTTTTAGCTTCAGCATCATTCCTTCCAAAGAACACCCAGGACTGATCTTCAGAATGGACTGGTTGGATCTCCTTGCAGTCCAAGGGACTCTCAAGAGTCTTCTCCAACACCACAGTTCAAAAGCATCAATTCATCGGCTCTCAGCCTTCTTCACAGTCCAACTCTCACATCCATACATGACCACAGGAAAAATCATAGCCTTGACTAGACGGACCTTAGTCGGCAAAGTAACGTCTCTACTTTTGAATATACTACTAGGTTAGTCATAACTTTTCTTCCAAGGAGTAAGCGTCTTTTAATTTCATGGCTGCAATCACCATCTGCAGTGATTTTAGATCATGGAAAAGGCAAAAGAGTTCAAGAAAAGCATCTATATCTGCTTTATTGACTATGCCAAAGCCTTTGACTGTGTGGATCACAATAAACTCTGGAAAATTCTGAGAGAGATGGGAATACCAGACCACCTGACCTGCCTCTTGAGAAATCTGTATGCAGGTCAGGAAGCAGCAATTAGAACTGGACATGGAACAACAGACTGGTTCCAAATAGGAAAAGGCGTACGTCAAGGCTGTATACTGTCACCCTGCTTATTGAACTTCTATGCAGAGTACATCATGAGAAACGCTGGACTGGAAGAAACACAAGCTGGAATCAAGATTGCTGGGAGAAATATCAATAACCTGATATGCAGATGACACCACCCTTATGGCAGAAAGTGAAGAAGAACTAAAAAGCCTCTTGATGAAAGTGAAAGAGGAGAGTCAAAAAGTTGGCCTAAAGCTCAACATTCAGAAAATGAAGATCATGGCATCCGGTCCCATCACTTCATGGCAAATAGATGGGGAAACAGTGGAAACAGTGTCAGACTTTATTTTTATGGGCTCCAAAATCACTGCAGATGGTGATTGCAGCCATGAAATTAAAAGATGTTTACTCCTTGGAAGGAAAGTTATGACCAACCTAGATAGTATATTCAAACTTAGCAAACAATTTAGAAGAACAGGCTGAATTCAATTCGACAACTTAATTCTTTCAAACTAACTTGTCACTTAATTAAACTTTGTACGCATCAACCCACTCCAGTGTTCTTGCCTGGAGAATCCCAGGGACGCTGGAGCCTGGTGGGCTGCCGTCTATGAGGTCTCAAAGAGTTGGACATGACTGAAGCGACGTAGCAGCAGCAGTGCTACGTCACTTCAGTCATGCCAGACTTTGCGACCCTATGGACTGTAGTCCACCAGGCTTCTCTGTTCCTGGGATTCTCCAGGCAAGAATACTGGAGTGGGTTGCCATGCCGTCTTCCAGGGGGTGTTCCTGACCCAGGGATCGAACCAGTATCTCTTAAGTCTCCTGCATTGGCAGCAGCTTCTTTATTACTAGCACCACCTGGGAAGCAAGCCCCGCTTAAACTTTATCGTTTCTTTAAACTGTGTAAGCATAGCCTAAACTCTAGTATGCTAACATGGGAATAAAGAAATGAATTACTGTTTAAACACATAGTTTAATTGAAAATTGTGTTTAAAGTATTCTAATACTTTCCATCATATAATATAAAATAAAACTGTGTGGTCTATCTATTTTCAGTGACCTATTTGATTTCTGTGAGGGAGATAATTTTTGAAATTGAGCAAAATTAAAAAGAAAGGGAAATAATGATTTGAATAATCAGTCCCAAATAAGATTTATTATTTGTATTTTCCTTATATATAACTAAGATTACATTAAAAATTCAAAATATGAAACACAAAGATTATCATTGAGCATAAGTAATTAAAATTAACTAGAGTCTTAAACTGAGAACTCCTAGACTCCCGAGGATGTGGAGACTATTAGAAGTCTGTAAAGATTTCTTCTCTTCTTCCATTAGGAATGGCAGGAACAGATCATAAGAGTTAATGTTTAAATGCTTAAGAATGTGGTTTCAATATTTTTGGAAACACCAAGCAGTCCTTTCTAAATTAATTGACAAGTCATTGTGTACTTGCAATACAAATTGGCTTTTTTGTGGTAATAAGCCACATCATGTCTGTCTGAGAATAAGCTATGAGAGAATTGTGAAAGAAACAGGAAGTATAATAGTTATCAAGTGTAGATTCTTGAGATAGCAATTGTATAAACTTCAGTGTTGAGAACTGATACATTTTACTCTTCACTTCAGGGCTGGGAAGTGTATATAATTCAGATTCCAAATAAGAGAGACAAAGAGGTGTACTGCACTCCTATGGAATTATATTATGTTGGTACTGAAAGTGATCTTCGTGTATTAGCCAATGCTGAATAACAAGCCATCTTAAAACTCGCTGGCTCAAAACAACAAACATATATGTTTGTTAATCTCTGTGGATTAGCTGGGGATTGATGATCTAGTCTGGGCTCAACTGAACAATTCCATTCCATGTGTTTCTCATTCTCCTTGGATCACAGACAAAATGATAATAGTGTTTTTTAAAAAGTGCCACTTGAAGTCTCACTGTGCACCAGATTTTGTGCTAGAAACACTTTTACCTCTTTTACTCTTCATAAAAACATTGTGAAGGAACTTGGATTTTTCTCATTTTTTGGCTCTACAGTTCTTCCAGACTACTTTGTGGCAATTTTAGGGCCTAAAGCATTGCCCTCCACCGAAACCCAAAGATCTATGAGGAGCTTCAAGCTGTGACTAGACTCCCAGTAGACTCATCAAAGCTTAACCTTGCCTTGACCCTGGAGTCCATCAATGAAAACTCCCAGAATGTTCTAGTTGCCTCTCAACCTGTCTCTGTTAAAGAAACTTAGTAAGTTGACTCTCAACCCTAGTAGCAAATTGCCTTGTATTCTACCAGAATATCCACCTCAACAGAGTGGACACAGACTTGGTGAAGACATACTGTGTAGGAGGAAAAGTGTGAGAAGATTATTAACTGCTCAGAGAGAAAAAAAAAATAAACCACTATGAAGTAGATACTTTTTTTTTTTAATTTTACAGATAAGGGAATTAAAAAGAAGCTTTTTTGAGGTCATGAAATTTGTGTACGATGGACTTGGAATACACATATAGGCCTGCCTGACATCAAACTTCTTAACCACTCTGCTTTCTTCTGCCTCATGAAATATATTGCTCCATTTCTGGAGAGCCCTAACAACTAAAAAGTTGCTCTTTTATATCCAGTGAAATTATTTTCCCTGTAACTTTAAGTTATAGATCTTAATTTGGCCCTTGAGCACAGACTCATGCTGTTTTCAGGCACTTTTACTGTATCATCTAATTTAAATAATACAGTAGAAGTACTTGAAAAACAGCATGTGTTCAATAAAAATTAATTTAAATCATCCCCACAATAGACATAACAGTCATTGGTAAAATAGTCATTGAGGTCGGGCCAGCACTAATTGTAGTCTCACACAGTGTGCACTTGTTCAGTTTATTCAGAATGCTATAAGAAAATAATCACCTCCAGATATTTATATATTTAACTCAGATAAAAAGACAAACTGTTTCTATACCTTTTCCTTAATCTACTAGCTGAGTGACCTTGTCCAAAAGAGAAATGACTCCTAGGTTTGATAAACAACAGACAATTAGAATGCTTTGGCAGAGTGGAGAGGGAAAGAAGGTGAAATGACATTAAATAATGCTTCTTAAAGTTAATAAATGTTTATCTGATTAATAGGTAAATATGCAATATCGACTTTCTTTATAAATGTTGACTTTATTAGTGGAAAAAAATGGAATTTGTTCAAAGGTAAAACATAGCTTACATTAAAATTTTACTTAAAGTCACAAGGGGACTAAGTACATAATCAGGATTGAAAATAAAGAGGTTGTTCAAGGATGATTTTCAAAAATGGTCAAATACAAAGTGAACATATGTTTAAGATTTTATTGAACTCATTAATTAACAAGGGTGACCTTGGGTGGCCTCAGCTTGCAAAGGGCTTGAAGCGGGATTTAGGTTTCCGCCCAGAGATTGAAGTCAGGCTGCAGCAGCTAGAGTGCTGAATCCTAACTACTAGACTAGTGACCAGAGACGAGGCTCTGGCCCATCAGCTTTATAGGAACAAATTCCCACTGAGATGGAAAGTAGTGAAATAAGTGTTTATTATGAGGGAAAACAGTATAAGTGGATAGACATACAAGCAGGCCCAGAGAGAGCCATGCCCTCCTGGTAGTTTGAATTACTTATATGGGCATTTCTTCCAGGTTTCCTTTGGTTAGTCATCTCGTTTTGCTGGTTCTCAGCATTTGGTTTATCTCCGGGTCGTCCTGTATTTGCATGGACATCTCTTAGCTAAGATGGATACTAGTGAAGAGGCATATGGGTAGGTTGACATCACTCCCTTTTGACCTCTAAGGACCCTCTCTGGGAATGTATAGTTGGAAAGACCTCCATGACTTCCAGAACAAGTAATATGTGGTCTCTGTCTTTTATCTGGGCGGGGCTCAGCTCTGCTCTAGTTCCTGCTATTATCTTCATCTTGGAGTATCTATCTACAGGGAACAAATTCCAGCTGCTCAGTCTAGGGCCCATCTATCTCCTTCCTCAAAGGAACCAGTAAGCTATTGCAGCCTGTTCAAAAAAGAATCAAAACAGACTTATAGAAGGCAATCAGGAATCCTAAAGTAAATTTGCTAATAGATGCAAAAAATATTCTATGGGCACTAAATTATAATGCTGGAATCATCTTTTCTATAGAGAGGAAATCACTTGTATCTCTATGACAAATTATGAACAAGAATAATCCGTCAGTTTTCTATAATATCCTGACTTATAAAATAGCTATATCAAAGACAGTTCAAAGCACAGGCCCCAAGAAGATCAAGTAACCTAAAGGAAGAGCCAGGCGATGTCAAACATTCCACTGAAAGGACACCAAGTAATCATGTCCATTTCAAAATCTTTAACAATTTTTCCTAATGGAGTTTCCTAACAGTACATGAAGGAGAAAAATTGGGAAAATCTTGGGTTAAATGAAAATTTGCATGCATGCATGCTTAATCATTTAGTTGTATCTGACTCTTTGCAATCCCATGGATTGTAGCCTACATAGCTCCCCTGTCCATGGATTTTCCAGGCAAGAATACTGGAGTGGGTTGCCATTTCCTACTCCAGGGGATCTTCCCAATTCATGTCTCCTACATTGGCAGGCAGATTCTTTACCACCACACCAACCAGGAATCCCCAAATGAAAATTTACAATGCTTGAAATATCTTATATTTTTTAAAAAGACATATGAAAATTTATAAGAAATGGAATAATCCAGAAAAATCATAAAATTACTTTTTATATTTTTCTTTGTCACATTCTTCAAATAAACCTGGTTACTCACTAAGGTCAGATGGGAACTGGAAAAAAGAGAAAGATAGGAAAATTAATAAATTCTATTCATGTACCTTCTCATTCATCTGCCACAAATTATATTTTAAAATAATAATTTATAACATGCAGATGACACCACCCTTATGGCAGAAAGTGAAGAGNTGTGGTCATGTATGGATGTGAGAGTTGGACTGTGAAGAAGGCTGAGCGCCGAAGAATTGATGCTTTTGAGCTGTGGTGTTGGAGAAGACTCTTGAGAGTCCCTTGGACTGCAAGGAGATCCAGCCAGTCCATTCTGAAGGAGATCAGCTCTGGGATTTCTTTGGAAGGAATGATGCTGAAGCTGAAACTCCAGTACTTTGGCCACCTCATGAGAAGAGTTGACTCATTGGAAAGGACTCTGATGCTGGGAGGGATTGTGGGCAGGAGAAGAAGGGGATGACCCAGGATGAGATGGCTGGATGGCATCACGGACTCGATGGACATGAGTCTGAGTGAACTCCGGGAGTTGGTGATGAACAGGGAGGCCTGGTGTGCTGCGATTGATGGGGTTGCAAAGAGTCGGACACGACTGAGTGACTGAACTGAACTGAACTTAACTGAACGTTTTATATGTCTAGATGACCACCGACAAGCTGAAGCATTCCCTGATCTTGTCATGGTTGGAATTCAAAAATGGACAAAGAAAGTATTAAAATGGCCAATAGGCCCATAAAAAGATGTTTAACACCCCTAGTTATTAGGGAAATACAATTCAAAACCTCAGTGAGATATTGTTTCATACCCGTTGGAATGGCTGTTATCAAAAAGCAGAAAATAACAGGTGTTGATGTTGATGAGGTTGTTGTTCATTTGCTCAGTCGTGTCCAACTCTTTGCAACCCCATGTACTGCAGCACACAAGGCTTCCCTGGCCTTCACTATCTCCCGGCGTTTGCTCACACTCATGTCCATTGAGTCAATGATGCCATCCAACCATCTCATCCTCTGTTGCCCACTTCTCCTGCCCTAAATCTTTCCCAGCATCAGGTTCTTTTCTAATGAGTCAGTTCTTCACAGCAGGTGGCCAAAGTTTTTGAGCTTGAGCATCAGTCCTTCCAATGAATATTCAGGGTTGATTTCCTTGAGGATTGACTGGTTGGATCTCCTTGCTGTCCAAGGCACTTTCAAGAGTCTTTCAAGGGACTTTCAAGAGTCTTCTCTATTACCACAGTTTGAAAGCATCAGTTCTTCAGTGTCCAGCCTTCTTTATGGTCAAACTGTCAGATGTGTACATGAGTATGGAGGCTAACAAATTGGACCCTGTATGCTTTGGTGAAGGGAATAGTAAGCCACCATAGAAAACAATATAGTGATTCCTCAAAATTAAACATATGATCCAGCCATTCTACTTCCAGGAGTATACCAAAAAGGCTGGAAAGCGGGAGCTCAAACAAATACTTGCATACCAATGTTCACAGGAACTGTCAATAAAAGAAAAATGCGCAATGCAAGAGTTGTGGGTTTCAGCTTTATTCAAGGACCTTACTGAGGACTATAGCCTGGGAAACAATCTCTCAGCACTGAGGTAATGATCTTAAGATTATGTATATATATATATACAGGCTTTCCAAGTGGCACTAGTGGTAAAGAGCCTGTCTGCCAATGCAAGAGACATAAGAAATGCAGGTTTGATTCCTAAATTGGGAAGATCCCCTGGATAAAGGAATGGCAATCCTTTGCCTGGAGAATCCCATGGACAGAGGACCTTTGTGGGCTACAGACCCTACCATAGGGTCGCAAAGAGTTGGACACGACTAAAGCTACTTGGTATGCACGCATATACATAGATATATGTATATATCCAGTCTATCACTTTGGTTATAGAATGCTTGCAGTCAAGCATAAATCTCAGTAAAAGCTTACTGCTTGTCACGAGGATCAGGTATTTCAACTAATGATTTTAGTGCCGTTCTGTGTATGCAAAGAGTTAAGAATCTGGGTTCTTAACTATCTAAGGGGTCTATTTTTCCAAAGCATGGAGTGCCTTACCTGTTTTCCATCCTGAATTTCTTTTAGGGTTTACTGTCAGTCAGCTAATACAGTGGCTTGAAACTTCTATCCTCATAGAACTGGATAGTGAGCCATATTATTTGTTTTACACTGCATTATTTACAATAGTCAAAAAGTAGAAATAATCCAAGTGCCCATCAACAGAAGAATTAATTAACAAAACATGGTTTATATGGGAGGGAAATTTTCCTTTTACCTTTGTAGTCTTTGTGGTTGGGCCTATGAATTAAACTGACAGAACAGCTCAACAGGAGAAAAACATACAAATGTTTAATATTTTTCCATGTACATGGGAAATATTCAGAAGGAATATTAAGATATTAGGTTCTAAAACTTGCATACCTTTCAAAATAAAGAATGAGAAATTGTGCAGGTGTGACAAGACATAGGGCTTTGGGTCAGGGGCAAAAAATTATGGGGCAGCAACTTGAAATATATGAGGGAAACTAATGGAAGTTCTTTAATAGGTTTGTTTTACTTTAGCAGAATTTGTACAGATTCATTTCAGTATAAGCTCCCAGTCTTGTGATAAAAAACATTCTCCTCTTCCTAGTGTAGAGATGGCACTCCTCTAATGGGAAATTTTATGATCCAATTTTAAGAAAAAAAAGGGAGATCAGAGATCTCTTCCTGGGACTTTCCTGGTGGTCCAGTGGTTAAGACTCCACACTTTCACTGCAGGAGACACAGGTTCAATTCCAGGTTAGGGAACTAAGATCCTGCATGACCAGTGGTACAGCCAAAAAAAAAATTAGTAATAATAAAGCAAAACAAAAGAGAGGGTCCTTCCTGCATCTATTGCTTTTCTCAAGTGCTTTCACCTCAAAATAATTAATGTGCCACAATGGCACATATTGTGGTGGCATGTTCTGTACCCCTTCAGTATGTAGATATTACAGAGGAGGAACACTTTTCCTTCTACCCCTTTAGGGTTTTTAGCAGTCTAATGAGCAAACTGACATAAGACAGAGTCACAGGAGAAAACCAGTTTAATTTTGTACATACAGGAGTACTTAAAAATATAAGACCCCAAAAGGTAGTCAGGCAATAGAGGCTTATATGCCATCTAGAGCTAAGGAATAGGATAGGGTCCTGGGTCTTCAAAGGGGAGGAAGGTGATTCACAGGACAGTAAGAAGAGTGGATGTTTGGTGATTAGATGTTTGCCCTGCCATACAGATAGGTCATTCAAATAAAAAGTTATCTTTGGTGACAGTGCTCTCTCTGAGCCAGGGCCCTTCTCTAATTTCTTCAGTTCAGTTCAGTTCAGTCGCTCAATCGTGTCCAACTCTTTGTGACCCCATGAATCGCAGCATGCCAGGCCTCCCTGTCCATCACCAACTCCCAGAGTTCACTCAGACTCGCGTCCATCAAGTCAGTGATGCCATCCAGCCATCTCATCCTCGGTCGTCCCCTTCTCCTCCTGCCCACAATCCCTCCCAGCATCAAAGTCTTTTCCAATGAGTCAACTCTTCGCATGATGTAGCCAAAGTACTGGAGTTTCAGCTTCAGCATCATTCCTTCCAAAGAAATCCCAGGGTTGATCTCCTTCAGAATGGACTGGTTGGATCTCCTTGCAGTCCAAGGGACTCTCAAGAGTCTTCTCCAACACCACAGCTCAAAAGAATCAATTCTTCAGCTCTCAGCCTTCTTCACAGTCCAACTCTCTCACCCATACATGACTACTGGAAAAACCATAGCCTTGACTAGACGGACCTTAGTCGGCAAAGTAATGTCTCTGCTTTTGAATATGCTATCTAGGTTGGTCATAACTTTTCTTCCAAGGAGCAAGTGTCTTTTAATTTCATGGCTGCAATCACCATCTGCAGTGATTTTGGAAAACAAAATAAAGTATGACACTGTTTCCACTGTTTCTCCATCTATTTCCGATGGAGTGATAGGACCGGATGCCATGATCTTCGTTTTCCGAATGTTGAGCTTTAAGCCAACTTTTTCTCTCTCCTCTTTTACTTTCATCAAGAGGCTTTGTAGTTCCTCTTCACTTTCTGCGATAAAGGTGGTGTCATCTGCATATCTGAGGTTATTGATATTTCTCCTGGCAATCTTGATTCCAGCTTGTGTTTCTTCCAGTCCAGCGTTTCTCATGATGTACTCTGCATAGAAGTTCAATAAGCAGGGTGACAATATATAGCCTTGATGTACTCCTTTNCAATTTGATCTCTGGTTCCTCTGCCTTTTCTAAAACCAGCTTGAACATCAGGAAGTTCACGGTTCACGTATTGCTGAAGCCTGGCTTGGAGAATTTTGAGCATTACTTTACTAGCGTGTGAGATGAGTGCAATTGTGCGGTAGTTTGAGCATTCTTTGGCATTGCCTTTCTTTGGGATTGCAATGAAAACTGACCTTTTCCAGTCCTGTGGCCACTGCTGAGTTTTCCAAATTTGCTGGCATATTGAGTGCAGCACTTTTGCAGCATTATCTTTCAGGATTTGAAATAGCTCAACTGGAATTCCATCACCTCCACTAGCTTTGTTCATAGTGATGCTTTCTAAGGCCCACTTGACTTCACATTCCAGGATGTCTGGCTCTAGATGAGTGATCACACCATCGTGATTATCCGGGTCATGAAGATCCTTTTTGTACAGTTCTCCTGTGTATTCTTGCCATCTCTTCTTAATATCTTCTGCTAGGTCCAAACCATTTCTTTCCTTTATCGAGCACATCTTTGCATGAAATGTTCCCTTGGTAGCTCTAATTTTCTTGAAGAGATCTCTAGTCTTTCCCATTCTGTTGTTTTCCTCTATTTCTTTGCACTGGTCGCTGAAGAAGGCTTTCTTATCTCTTCTTGCTATTCTTTGGAACTCTGCATTCAGATGCTTGTATCTTTCCTTTTCTCCTTGGCTTTTCACTTCTCTTCTTTTCACAGCTATTTGTAAGGCTTCCCCAGACAGCCATTTTGCTTTTTTGCATTTCTTTTCCATGGGATGGTCTTGATCCCTGTCTCCTGTACAATGTCACGACCTCATTCCATAGTTCATCAAGCACTCTATCAGATCTAGGCCCTTAAATCTATTTCTCACTTCCACTGTATAATCATAAGGGATTTGATTTAGGTCATACCTGAATGGTCTAGTGGTTTTCCCTGTTTTCTTCAATTTCAGTCTGAATTTGGTAATAAGGAGTTCGTGATCTGAGCCACAGTCAGCTTCTGGTCTTGTTTTTGTTGACTGAATAGAGCTTCTCCATCTTTTGCTGCAGAGAATATAATCAATCTGATTTCGGTGTTGACCATCTGATGATGTCCATGTGTAGACTCTTCTCTTGTGTTGTTGGAAGAGGGTGTTTGCTATGACCAGTGCATTTTCTTGGCAAAACTCTATTAGTCTTTGCCCTGCTTCATTTTGTATTCCAAGGCCAAATTTGCCTGTTACTCCAGGTGTTTCTTGACTTCCTACTTTTGCATTCCAGTCCCCTATAATGAAAAGGACATCTTTTTGGGGTGTTATTTTAAAAGGTCTTGTAGGTCTTCATGGAACCGTTCAACTTCAGTTTCTTCAGCTGGTTGGGGCATAGTCTTGGATTACTGTGATATTGAATGGTTTGCCTTGGAAGCGAACAGAGATCATTCTGTCGTTTTTGAGATTGCATCCAAGTACTGCATTTCGGATTCTTCTGTTGACCATGATGGCTACTCCATTTCTTCTGAGGGATTCCTGCCCGCAGTAGTAGATATAATGGTCATCTGAGTTAAATTCACCCATTCCAGTCCATTTTAGTTCACTGATTCCTAGAATGTCGACGTTCACTCTTGCCATCTCCTGTTTGACCACTGCCAATTTGCCTTGACTCATGGACCTGACATTCCAGGTTCCTATGCAATATTGCTTTTTATAGCATCAGACCTTGCTTCTATCACCAGTCACATCCAAAGCTGGGTGTTGTTTTTGCTTTGGCTCCATCCCTTCATTCTTTCTGGAGTTATTTCTCCACTGACCTCCAGTAGCATATTGGGCACCTACTGACCTGGGGAGCTCCTCTTTCAGTATCCTATCATTTTGCCTTTTCATACTGTTCATGGGGTTCTCAAGGCAAGAATACTGAAGTGGTTTGCCGTTCCCTTCTCCAGTGGACCACAATCTGTCAGACCTCTCCACCGTGACCCACCCATCTTGGGTTGCCCCACAGGCATGGCTTAGTTTCATTGAGTTAGACAAGGCTGTGGTCCTAGTGTGATTAGATTGACTAGATCTCTGTGAGTATGGTTTCAGTGTGTCTGCCTTCTGATGCCCTCTTGCAACATCTATCATCTTACTTGGATTTCTCTTACCTTAGGCGTGGGGTATCTCTTCACGGCTGCTCCAGCAAGGCACAGCCACTACTCCTTACCTTGGATGAGGGGTATCTCCTCCTGCTGCCCTTCCTGACCTTCAGTGTGGGATGGCTCCTCTAGGCCCTCCTGCGCCTGCACAGCCACCGCTCCTTGGACATGGGGTTGCCCCTCCCGGCTGCCGCCCCTAGCCTTGGATGTGGGGTTGCTGCTCCAGGTCGCCACCCTGGCCTTGGGCATGGGGTTGCTCCTTCCTGCTGCCGCCCTTGGCCTCAGGCGCCGCCCCTGGCCTCGGACGCGGGGTGGCTCCTCTTGGCCGTTCCTGCGCCATAGCAGCTTGGTACTCTAGGCCTCTGCCCCTGACCTTGGATGTGGGGTAGCTCTTGGCCGCACTTAGTGCGCTGCCGCTGCCGCCTGCGCTTAGTACAGATATTTAATAAGAAAGTTAAAAAATTTTCTTCATAGGTTTTTTGGGTTTTAATTATCTTCAGCTCAAAATAACCCACATGCCAAAGTGGTACATTTTGGGAAGGCTCATCTTGAACCCTTTCAGTACAATGAAATATCATTCAGCCTTAAAAAGTAATAAAATTCTGATATGTCATGTAATGTGGATGAACTTTTGAAATATTATGCTAAGTAGAATAAGTGAAATATTGTAAGATTCCACTTACATGAAGTGATCTAGAATTAGCAAATGTCTAGAAAGAGAAAGAATAGAGGTTTCCAGAAACTCAGGAGTGTGGAGAATGGGATGATTGCCTAATAATGATGTGGTTCAGGACTCACTATTCCAAAATATGGCGACTTGCCATATTGAATATGAATATCCCATTCAAGCTGAAGGAATCTGAGGATGATATGTGCAAGAAGGACTCTCTGACCTTCCCCTGAAGCAAGTTTTAGACCCTTATGTGAGAGGTACCATTCCTATATCTGGAGAAAAGTCTCCTTATCTCTAAGGAAGAGGGCACTGGGAAGAATCTGAACTAACTGGCCTTGCTAGATTCCCCCAGTTTACCATACTTGACTCACCTTTGTCCTCTCACTTCTTCCCACAGCTTTTCCCTCTTCCTTACATCTGGTATGAGAACACTCAGGATTAACCATTTCTTTGGGTCTTCATTTCCTTATGAAGGCTCCCAAGTCACATAAAACTTGCATAAAATCAATTTGTATGTTCTTCTCCTATTAATCTGTCTTTGTCAGCTTACTTTTCAGACCCATCTAGGGACCCTAAGAGGGTAAAGGAAAACTTTTTTCCTCCCCTCCAACAGGCACAGAGTTTCTGTTGGGGATGATGAAAGGTTCTAGACAGAAACAATGGTGGTAGTTGCACAGTGATGTGAATATACTTAATGCCCCTGAATTGTACATGTTTAAAAGGTTAAAATGGTAGATTTTCAGCATATATATTAGTGCACACACACCAAAGAAGATCACTAGTTGGAAGTCAAGTAGGTTTCAAAGCTCTTTCAGAGCTCCAGACACTCCACAAATTGTCTTTCTTTTTTTCTTCTCATTAAGTTAAATAATTGTTAAGCATTTGTTGAGAGCTTTTGTACTAAACACTGTGCTAGGCACAGCAGAAAATTCAAAATAAGACATCTTTCTTTCCATGAAATCCATTATTTAGTTTTCTTAAATTGAGATTAAGGGAAAGCTGTTCAATTTTTTATACAGTCTTGTGTTCTTTGTTGGGAAAGGCTTGTTAATAGGTGTGTTGAGGGGGAAAAATTTTCTTTTACAAATAAATAATTAAACAAAGTTAAATGGATTTTTTTAAACAAGGAACTTCTTTAATATGCTAATGTGTATTTTGAATCTCCTAGACGGGGACTTAGTAAATGGCCTTCCTAAACTTATTTGATCAGGAATTCTTTGTTCTCTGGAAGTCCAATTAATTAACATCTCCCTTGTACTCTGCCTACAGAAGCTGAGCTACAGATGTACCAGCTATGTGGGGCATTCTCTTTATGTGGGGCTCAATATGTGATGCAAGCTGTAATTATGATACAAATGTGCAGTTTATTCTATCCCTAAGTGTTCTAGCATGTGTACATGAGGATTTTTAACATTTTTTAAAAATTAAAAACATAGATTAAATGTTAAATAGAGACAATAAAAGTAATTTTCTAAAGTAATTTCTTACTTCAACTGAGAGTTCTCTATCTCCTTTAGATGACTTTTAGAATTCTTTTTAAAAATTTATTTCCATTTTGGAGAGAAGGACTTGCTAATGGAGATTTTGCAAAAAAATGTGTTGCTGGCTTTGTGGTCTGTAACTTTTAAACATTTTTACTTTTAGAAAAAATAAAGCACCAATTCTTATTTTTTTTTCTTGATGAAAGTATTTCTACTAAGGTGTATTCCAATCAACAGCTATAGGACCTGTGATATTATTTATGCCTTTGGATAATTGCACTATGTTTTGCAGCTCATTTAATCCATCATTTAAAATACATCTCCTTTTCCCATTACTAGACTTGGACTTCAAGTCATAACTGCAACAATATACTCCCTCATTTTCTACATATTCTCTAATTTTGTACCATTTCTTCACAATTAATCATGGTGAACCAATTTAAGTGCAATTAGTGTCTGATTAAAGTCAAAGATACAGCAAATCTGAGCCCATTTCATGATTTTAATGTTGGTGCCAATTATATTTTCATTAGTAGTATCACTTTCATGTTTATAAAATATTGAGTGAATGCACTAGGATATTCAAATAATTGCATGGGCATTGCAAAGGGATCAAGATGATGCAGCTGTCAAGATCAAACATTTGGCTCTCAGGTAGAAGGCACTTGTGATGGTGTGAAAAGTTTATCATTGAAGGATGAAAGTCTACACTCAGCATGGGAAAGAGGAGTTAGCTGTGTAAATGCACAGCAGATGGAAGTGCAAGTTATCTGCAAGTCACACAATTTAAAGCTAGAGGCTTCCTGAAATAGAGCATGACATCCTATGTGGGTTCAAGGATTAAAATCCTACTGGATGACTACAGAGGCCTTCATGGAGGAGGACACATTTGGGCTGGATTCTGAGGGATCAACAGGAGTCCCCCAAATTATTCCAGATGGAAGAAAGAGGCTGAGATATGAAAATACACAGGTTATGCTAGTGGTAAAGAACCCACCTGCCAATGCAGGAGACCTAAGAGACACACGTTCAATTCCTGGGTCAGGAAGATACCCTGTAGGAGGGCATGGCAACCCATTCCTATATTCTTGTCTGGAGAATCCCATGGACAGAGGAGCATAGCTACAGAGGGCTACAATCCATAGAGTTGCAGAGTCGGACAAGACCGCAGCAACTTATCACACAGGCACGCACGCACTAAGAAAGTCATCTGGTGGTGCCAAGGGTAGAGCGAATGAGAGATATGGAAGTAAATGAAACTAGAAAACAATAGATTAAGGCCAGATCATTAATGCAGACAATTTTAGACTTTATTCTCTAAGTAATTGGGAGCTGAGGAACGTTTCTGAGCAGAGGGCACGATCTGTGTTGCAGAACAATTACTCTGGTGGACCCACAGGGAACAGATGAGACTTGAATGAGGCAGGGGGGCTGGGAGGCTAATGAGGATGTTATAATTGTCTACTGAGAAATGATGAAGACTTGATTGAATGGAAAGGAAGCAATGTATAGGAGAGAGATTTCAAAAAGAAAATTAACTGAGCTTGGTGAGCAAATCAATTAGAAATGAATTTGTATGCAATAAACAGAATTTCTGCTGTATAGGGCTTAACACATAGGCACTTATTTTACTCAAGGAAATGCAGGTGGCTGCAGGTGTTTGTGCAGAAGCTTGCCAATATCAGGGAAATTCTCAGTTCCCTTGGTTTTTGCCCCATGCTGCTGAACAACCCTCTCTTTCACAGCCAACTTTAGGTGTCATGGGCCAGAGGCTTTCTCACTTGTCAGCCTCAAACTGCAGTGAAAGCTGGGGAAGTTGAGGACTGGAGGGTCTTGGTTACCTAGGAGTGACCTTGGTCCATAGCTAGGAGCTGATCACAATGTCTTTTTGGAAAAAGAAAAAATTAGCATGGAATAAATAGGCATTGAATATTAGGTGGACAATTAACAGAGTTTGCCACAGTGACTAATTGGATATGGGGGTTTTGAGGATTGAATTGTGTTCCCCTAAAATTTCTTTTCACCAGAACCTGAGAATATGCCTTTATTTAGAAATAGATCCTTTGCAAATATAAGTAAGGTAAGGATTGTGATAAGAACATACTAGATTAGGATGAGCCCTGTGTACAATGAGAGTGTCATTGTAAATGTCAGAGATAAAGCCAGACACTAATTAAAGTGATAAGGACAGGCTTTAATCAATAACAAACCATCACAACAGGGAAGAGGCCTCCTTTATAAACGAATTCAACTTCAACTTGTGCAGGGGTGACTGTATTAAAGAAAAAAAGAGTAGGGAAAGAGAAAGGAGAAAGGTGGGGCATTGAGCAGCAGCCAGGAAGTGGAAGTTTATGAAAAGTGGGAAGCAGGGGGAGGGAGGTTTGGTCCATGTGAAATCCATCTGCGTTTGTTGCTGTTGTTCAGTCACTCAGTTGTGTCTGACTCTTTGTGACCCCATGGACTGCAGCATGCCAGGCTTCCCTGTCATTCACCATCTTCTGGAGCTTACTGAAACTCTTACCTACTGAGTGAGTGATACCATCAACCATCTCAGCCTCTGTCACCCCCTTCTGCCTTCAGTCTTTCCCAGCATTAGTGTCTTTCCTAATGAATCAGCTCTTCAAATAAGGTGGCCAAAATATTGGAGCTTCAGCTTCAGCATCAGTCCTTCCATTGAATATTCAGGATTGACTGGTTTGATATCCTTGCAGTCCAAAGGACTCTCAAGAGTCTTCTCCAACACCACAGTTCAAAACCATCAATTCTGCAGTGCTCAGCTTTCTTTATAGTTCAGCTCTCACATCCATACATGAGTACTGGAAAAACCATAACTTTGACTAGATGAACCTTTGTTGGCAAATGTCTCTGCTTTTTAATATGCTGTCTAGGTTGTTCATAGCTTTTCTTCCAATGAGCAAGCGTCTTTTAACTTCATGGCTGCAGTCACCATCTGGAGTGATTTTGGAGCCTCCCAAAATGAAGTCTCTGACTTTTTTCCATTGTTTCCCTATCATTTGCCATGAAGTTTCAGGACCAGATGCCATGATCTTCATTTTATGAATCTTGAATTTTAAGCCAGCTTTTTCTCTCTCCTCTCACTTTCATCAAAAGGCTCTTTACTTATTTTTCACTTTCTGTCATAAGGATGGTGTCATCTACATATCTGAGGCTATTGGTATGTCTCCCTGCAGTCTTGATTCCAGTTTGTGATTCATCCAGCGTGGCATTTCACATGATATATACTCTGCATAAACGTTAAATAAGCAGGGTAACAGTATACAGACTTGATGTCTTTCTTTGCCAATTTTGAACCAGTCCATTGTTTCATGACAAGTTCTAACTGTTGCTTCTTGACCTGCATACAGATTTCTCAGGAGGCAAGTCAGGTGGTCTGGTATTCCCATCTCTTTCAGAATTTTCCAGTTTGTTGTGATCCATACAGTCAAAGGCTTGAGCATAGTCAATGAAGCAGAAGTAGTTGTTTTTCTGTAACTTTCTTGCCTTTTCTTTGATCCAACAGACATTGGCAATTTGACCTCTGGTTCCTCTGCCTCTTCAAAATCCAGCTTGAACATCATGAAATTCTCAGTTCACATACTGTTGAACCTTAGCTTAGAGAATTTTGAGCATTACTTTGCTAGCGTGTGAGATGAGTGCAATTGTGCACTAGTTTGAACATTCTTTGGCACTGTCTTTCTTTCAAATTAGAATGAAAACTGACCTTTTCCAGTCCTGTGGCCACTGCTGAGTTTTCCAAATTTGCTGGCATATTGAGTGCAGCACTTTCACAGCATCATCTTTCAGGATTTGAAATAGCTCAGCTGGAATTCTATCACCTCGACTAGCTTTGTTTGCAGTGATGCCTTAGCCCACTTAACTTTACTTTCCATGATATCTGGCTCTAGATGAGTCATCACATCTGGGTCATTAAGATATTTTTTGTATAGTTCTTCTGTGTATTCTTGCCACCTGTTCTTAATATCTTCTGCTTCTGTTAGGTCCATACCATTTCTGTCCTTTATTGTGTCCATCTTTGCATGAAATATTCACTCGGAATATCTATTTTTCTTGAACAGATCTTGAGTCTTTCCTATTCTATTGTTTTCCTCTATCTTTCTCTGGGTTTGTTAACTGTCACTTATCAGAGTTAGGCTCCTACCTTCCCACAGAGACTGGGAGATAAGCCTATCATTAGGTGCTGGCTGAAGCAAACAGGATGTCACCTAGAGCCAAACATCCTGGAATGTGAAGTCAAGTGGGCCTTAGGAAGCATCACTATGAACAAAGCTAGTGGAGATGATGGAATTCCAGTTGAGCTATTTCAAATCCTAAAAGATGATGCTGTAGAAGTGCTGCACTCAATATGCCAGCAAATTTGGAAAACTCAGCAGTGGCCACAGGACTGGAAAAGGTCAGTTTTCATTCCAATCCCAAAGAAAGACAATGCCAAAGAATGCTCAAACTACCGCACAATTGCACTCATCTCACACGCTAGTAAAGTGATGCTCAAAATTCTCCAAGCCAGGCTTCAGCAATATGTGAACTGTGAACTTCCAGATGTTCAACCTGGTTTTAGAAAAGGCAGAGGAACCAGAGATCAAATTGCCAACATCCGCTGGATCATGGAAAAAGCAAGAGAATACCAGAAAAACATCTATTTCTGCTTTATTGACTATGTCAAAGCCTTTGACTGTATGGATCACAAGAAAGTGTGGAAAATTCTGAAAGAGATGGAAATACCAGATGACCTGACCTGCCTCTTGAGAAACTTCTATGCAGGTCAGAGAGCAACAGTTAGAACTGGTCATGGAACAACAGACTGGTTCCAACTAGGAAAAGGAGTACGTAGAGGCTGTATATTGTCACCCTGCTTATTTAACTTATATGCAGAGTACATCATGAAAAATGCTGGGCTGGAAGAAGCACAAGCTGGAATCAAGACTGCCAGGAGAAATATCAATAACCTCAGATATGCAGATGACACCACCGTTATGGCAGAAAGTGAAGAAAAACTGAACAGCTTCTTAATGAAAGTAAAAGAGGAGAGCGAAAAAGTTGGTTTAAAGCTCGACATTCAGAAAACTAAGATCATGGCATCCGGTCCCATCACTTCATGGGAAATAGATGGGGAAACAGTGGAAACAGTGTCAGACTTTATTTTTCTGGGCTCCAAAATCACTGCAGATGGTGATTGCAGCCCTGAAATTAAAAGACGCTTGCATAGAATATACATTTAATGCCCTAGATAGCATATTAAAAAGCAGAGACATTACTTTGTCAACAAAGCTCCGTGTAGTCAAGGCTCTGGTTTTTCCAGTAGTCACGTTACATTATGAGAGTTGGACTATAAAGAACGCTGCATGCAGAAGAATTGATGGTTTTGAGCTGTGGTGTTGGAGAAGACTCTTGAGAGTCCCTTGGACTGCAGGGAGATCCAATTAGTCCATCCTAAAGGAAATCAGTCCTGGGTGTTCATTGGAAGGGCTGATGTTGAAGCTGAAACTCCAATACTTTGGCCGCCTGGTGCAAAGAGCTGACTCATTTGAAAAGACCCTGATGCTGGGAAAGATTGAGGGCAGGAGGAGAAGGGGTCATCAGAGGATGAGATGGTTGGATGGCATCACTGACTCAATGGACATGAGTTTGGGTAAAACGCCAGGAGTTAGTGATGGACAGGGAGGCCTTGTATTCTGCGATTCATCAGGTCACAGAGTCGGACAAGACTGAGCAACTGAACTTTACTGAACTGAACTGAAGCAAACAGGAAATTCCTTGGACATCCTTGAGTTTGAGAGGGTGGACTAGTCGTCCTAGGAATTCGACCTTGAACTGTTAGAAACCACACTAGTGTTTCTTCAAGTCTTTGTGTGTAGATGGAAAAGTGAAAGTGAAAGTCCCTCAGTCGTGTCCAACTCTTTGTGCCTCCAAGGACTATACAGTCCATGGAATTCTCCAGGCCAGAATACTGGAGTGGTTAACCTTTCCCTTCTCCAGGGGATCTTCTCAACCTAGGGATCAAACCCAGGTCTCTCACATTGCAGACAGTTTCTTTACCAGCTGAGCCACAAGGGAAACCCAAGAATACTGGAGTAGGTAGCCTATCCCTTCTCCAGCAGATCTTCCCAACCCAGGAATCGAACCAGGGCATCCTGCACTTCAGGTAGATTCTTTACCAGCTGAGCTATCAGGGACGCCCAGATGGGAAGGGAGGATGTACAAAATCATTTGCTGAATCTGAAGTTTTAATAGACCAAGGCTAAGGTCTCATCAAGTAGAGGGCTTAGAGGAGCCTGAGCAGAGTTTGGTAAAAGGAGAGAATGGTTGTCATAAGATATAAATAGAAAGTGGAAAATGCCATGTGAATATGAAGGCAGATTTTGGAGTTTTGCTCCCCAAAATAGAAGAACACTGGGGCCATCAGAAGAGACAAGAGGCAAAATAAAATCCTCACGTAGAACATTTGGAAGGAGCATGGCTCTGCTATTTTGATTTTTAATTTCTGGCCTCTTAAATTCTGAGAAAATCAGTTTCTGCTTTCTAATAACCTAGTTTGTGGCAAATTTCCCCAGCAGCTCTAGGAAACTAATATACACATGAAGGAGAGGGAGACACTTTGAACCCTGAGTCTGGGAAGACATTACTACCATGGGTTGACATGTTGCCTACAAAGCATCTGGGAAATATTAAGACTTCTGGGGAAAGAAAAGTAAATTTAATCAAACAATAGTATACAACTTAGACCATAATTGTAGTGCTTAATTGCCCACTTCAACATAGTTGTTTCCCTCCCATTTCCAAATTCTATTTCTGTGTGGTAGAGTGGAGAGAAAGCTAGCATTGTTGAGGGTTAATGAAATTTGGCTTATAAGAACCAACAAATTTCCACAAATTTGGAAGCAGTCATTAGCAAAGCTTTAATTTCCCATTTGCTTTAGTAGCAAATTTAGCGGCCCTTTCTAAACTTCACCATGGATTGCTATCTCTAGTTGTTTTTGCTTTTTTTTTATAAGAAAACACCACCATAGTGTTGTTGCATCCGCGATGTTTATAATGTAATTTGTTTATATTTCTAGTATTGTATTTATCCCAATGCATTGTAATTATCATTCTGTCTCCCCCTCTAAACTGCGAGTTTCTTGAGAGCAATGATCCATATATGTATCTCAATTACCTAACACAGAATTCAGCACTTAAGTAATTTGTGTAATAATTGTTGCATCTATTGCAGTAACAATAGAAGTTAAGGGCCAGGCTCTGGAGCTAGATCACCTAGGATACATCTTGGCTCTTACATATTATCTTTGTGATCTTGGGCAGATTACTAAACCTCTCTGTGCCTCAGTTTCCTCATTGTAATCTGGAATAACAATAAGACCCTCTGTATTAAAATTGTTGTGATGATTAGTAGGTACTCAGTACATGATCAATATCCACAAATATGGTATTAAATTATTATGTAAAATAAAGCCTTTGACACTCCACACTGCAATCCAAAGTAGGCCTTCCTTATTTTATTATTTTTTATATCTTCTTATTTCCTTCATGACAATATTGTAATCTTTAGTTTAACTTACTTGTCTGCTAACAAGTCCCATGAAGGCAAGAAACTTGTCTGTTTAGTTTTCTACCCATTCCATGCTTAACACCTCATCTGCATACAGAAGAAACTAGTAACAGTTTGTTAAAGAAATAAAGTTGATGAACGTTCCATTTCATTCAATGATCTTTGAATGATCATTGATGACTCATCTGTAATGTCTAGTTGAAATCGTTCTCACATAGCTAACATTTGTCAACTGAAAAATTCACAACCTTAAAGTTGAGAAGTATGTTTTATTCCACGGACAAAACTGAGGACTTTGTTATGCCCGCAGTCCGAATCCCTAAAACTGAGAGTACAAGACATCCACGACAATGCAAAAAGCAAAAAGGGGTTTTATTTCCAGCTCGAGCCAGGGTCCCCAACCACATCCAACGCAGTGGAGTGAAGTTAGAGACCCTGAGCCCTGGATTACAGCCGTATTTATAGGTTTAAGACAAAGACAGGGGTTTGACAAAGGCGGATTGGTTACAAAGGTTTCTTAGCACATACTAATTGGCTAAATTTTCGCGCGCTGGCTTTCTTAGAGGGTTTCCATCCTTGTCCTGATAGGCTCAGATCAGGCCACAGGGGGGTCATGCCAATTGGCCAGGCCAGTGGAAGATGACCTTAGCTCCTTCTGGGCACTGACCCAGCTTCTTTGTGAATGAGACTCAGGTCTACCCAGGCCCCTGAGGCCTGATATGGCGTTCATCAGGTCCCAACACTTAAGCTTAGGACACAGTGTCTCAGATAACTCTAAGGGACTGTTCTGAAGGGGCAGACACTAGGACATACAGAAGGTTTTGCAACAAACACCAGGTAGTTGAAATATCAAAAGAAGGAAAGAAAGAAAGTGATGTTGTTCAGTCATATCCAACTCTTTGCGACTCCATGAACCAGGTTTCTCCGTTCATGGGATTTTCCAGGTAAGAATACTGGATTGGGTTGCCATTTCCTTCTCCAGGGGATCTTCCCCACCCAGGGATCAAATCCAGATCTCCCGCATTGCAGGAAACATCAAAAGATTACTGTTAATTGAAGAATACCAGATATCTTAAATTAAGGAATTGAGTCCTTTTCTATGTTTGGAAAGATGCAAAAGTCTGGCCTTAGTGAAATCAACCCTTTGAAATGCACCTCAGCTATCTGGGGTCAGAATCCTGTGCTCGGGTTGAAGACAGACTTCATCCTGAGTCTCTTCAGGGTATATCATCAGACACCTCTGATGCTGCAGTGACTGACTAATAGATAGAGGTACAAATCCAGTCTCCGTCCTAAGTTCCCCCGGGGTGCACCATCAGGGTGACTGTAATGCGATGGCTTGATGGTGGCAACACCCTTTGTTTACTGATAGTTCAAACACTGAAATTCCTTCTAACTTGAAATTCAAAGAAAAGTAATGTGACAACAATAGGCCTTCAGCCAGATCTGAGAAAGAAGGACTTCCTATTATTTCTAGGACCAACTACCTGAAAATAGGATAATATATCATTACAGCCATATACTCATTTTATCTCCTATTTCTGCTCTTCAGGGCAGCTTTGACATTGGAATAACTTAACAATAATATCATGTTCTTAGAGAAAGAATGATCACTGTCTTGTAAGAAGATTCAAGATAGGTTCAGGGGAGCAAAAATTGCCACCCCAAAATGTCTTGTTGGCATGCAGATTATTTCCAGCTGAAAACAATGCCCAGGAGACTCAGGAAGAAGCTTTGGCCTTCTCCTGGATGCCTAGAAGAATATAGATAGAAGACTTGATCCCAGAAGGGAGCTGTCACCATAGAAAACTATAGTGTGAACTAAGTGTGCAGACTATAGTCCTCAGTAAGATCCCGAATAAAAGTTAACTCACAACTCTTACGTTGTACATTTTCCTATAGTTGACACTACACAGGGTACCTTCCAAATATTGCAACTTAGCATATTAGTTATTTTTAGCTGTTGAAATTTGAAAAAAGCCATAAAAAGGAAGGACTTTTTTACTTCCCCTGAAGCAGGTCATAAAACATTCAATGAGAAGTGCCCTTCCTATACCTGGAGAAAAGGAATATCCTAATCTCTAAAGATAGAGGGCCACAGGGAAGAATCTAAGTGTATAGTCCCTATCCCACGCCCATGGTCCCTCTGACTATACAGCTCATTCATACTCTTTATCCCATTGTGTCTTTCCAGAACTTTCCACTCTTCATCAAAGCTAGCGTAAAAACACTCAGGTTTAACCATTCTTTGAGTTTCCTTATGAAGCCTCTTGTGTCACATAAAACTTACATTTAATAGATTGCCATGTTTTTCTCTTGCTTATCTTCCTTTTATTATAGGGATCCCAACAGAGAACTTAGAAAGGTAAAGGAAAAAGATATTCTTCCTCCCCTCCACTGGAATAAAGTTTATGCAAATTTCCTGTTTTTTTTAATATGATTCATATAGAGGAGAATTCAATGATGAAGAGTCAGCTATTTTTAAAATTGATCCCTCTGTTGGGATGCTAAAAGGATTTGGAAAATAAAAACTAATAGAATCTTTACAATATTAAAAGTTTTTAAATCAAAATGCAAGCTAGTCTTATTTACCGTAAAGCCTGTCTCATTGCTTTGTTCTGCCATCCTTCTATACATTTGCCTGGAGAGGACAGCAAACAAAGGAGAATATGTAAACATTTTAATCATTTCTAACTTGCCATCTGTGACAATTCATGGTACTGAAATCAGAAAGGATGGGATCACTTTTCCATTTCTTTAAGGTCACCAAGGACAGACAAGCTCAGGACATACTGTATTTGTCAGAAGCAAAAGAGATGGCTAGGGAGATGGCAATGACAAATCTGTTCTAGGCTTAGCTCATTTTACTGAAGAATGTGTGTCCCCTTCTGACATTTATCAAAAGAAATTCAATTTTATAAAAAGAAGGATGTCAAATAATAGTACATAGCTAACACTCATTCTGCGGCTGTCAGAAGGCCAGATGGGGGCAAAAAGGAAAAGGGTAGATGGAAGAAAAAGTCATGCTGGCAAGAAACAGAAAACCAAACAGGGTGAAAGGTCAGTCCTAATATGCTTACAGGCTTGAATACATTTCTAATTAAGTCACACAGTTTTGAGATCCCTATTAGTGCCTAGTTCACACTTTGGAATACTGTTTTTCATCTTCTACAAATACAAGGAATGTCACTAAGTAACGGTTTTGTGTCCATGTGTCAGTTTTTGTTTTTTGTTGTTCTTGTTTTATGTTTTTTTCTTCTACATCAGGGAAGAAAGCTAATGAAACCTGGTAAAATCCCACAGCACCAGGTACAATGAAATGTACCCCATGGGCAAGCAATCTATATTTCTTACAGTGATGATGATGATTTTTCGCTGGCAGGAAAGGATATTCTGGGTCAAAGAATAAAACCAAAAGTTGAGACAGAGGTAATAGAAAAAAAGAAGTCAGATTCAGATCAAAGGAGGGGATTCTATTAGGAGACTAATGATGAAGCTGACAAAATACTGTAACAAGTGAGCGTTTTTACCATACTGCATAAAAATATTGGATTAAGCTACAAATTAAATCTCTTTCTCAGTAAGGGGTTTCTGCAGGACAGAAGCAATTAGGCTGCTGTCTAGTGAAGACAGGAAACTTGATTAACAGATCCAAAAAGACAGCATAGGGAAGATGGGTTTAACACCAGGAGGTGAAACACCAACTGTTATGCAAACTGACTTTTCTCAAAATGTTGGATAATTTCAATCAAGGACTGAAATACACTTTTTTTTTTTTTTAACATCACTGTTCTCTGGCCTTAAACGCCTCAATGCAATTTCTCATTAAATAACTGCTACTGATGCATGTGTCACAGTCAAATTCCTGAGGTGGGTACTGAGACACTGCAGAACATTTCACCATAAAACTGATTTTTGCTTCTTTTCCAAATTTTTAAACATTCAAGTTGTTCTAGCTAAGGATGGCTGAGCAAGCAGCTTCTGGGACACTAGCTGTGAAGTGTTTGTGTCTAACCTTTTTGAGTCCCGTACTCTCTGTAAGGTACCTATTTGGTGCAGTCCAAGCCAAGTTGTTCTTGTTTAGAATAAGGACTCTAAGGAGTGGCTACCACTTGTTAATGACAAAATACTTGTGTGTATTTCTCCCACAAATAAGACATTGTGCTAAAGCCAGAGACAGGACACCAGAAATCCAGGAAACATTGTAACTATTTATTCTTCATTCTCAAATTTGTACTTACCATCCTAGAGATATTCAAATTCAAAGTCCTAAAAGTATGCAGAATATTTAAAAATGTATCTGTAATCGAGTATCTTTCCTTAAACGAAAATAAATGGGACTCCGCAGCACATAAACCAGATCTTTGTATTTCTTCTTGGAAGATGTTGAGAAGAATTAAAATCATGTAGATGATCTTCTACATGGAATTAATATAGTCATCTTCATACATATTATTACCAGCAAAGTTTTCAAGGTTTAAATTTTTTCATGACACTGGCCACACACATTTGCATAAATCCTTTGATACAGGGAATATGATCAAATCAACTAAACAAGTTAACATACAAACTTTTAACTCTTCACATCAAGGGTTGTTGAACTTTTTCTCTGAAGTACCAGATAGTAAATGTGTTCACCTTTGCATTCCAGACAGCCTCTCACAAGTACTCAGCTTTGTTCTGTAGGGACACAAAAGCAGCCAGAGGACTCTACAGAAGCAAACGGGCTTGGCTGTGTTCCAATACAGTATTATTTACAATAACAGGCAACGAACTTTGGCCTGCAAGCCACAGTTTGCTAACTCATGCTTTATATCATTTTATCCCCTTAATTTCTTTTCATTTATCCTTTATCACGATGTCACAGCCTCATACTGAAAATGCACCAAAGCTGTGGCTATAGACCAAACATTGTAAACAAAGATTGCAGGGGAGCAGGAACATGAAAGTTTGTTTAAAAAATATGTACTTAATTAGTAATAGAATATACACTGAAAAACATTAGAGTTAACAGTCCTTTCCCCACCCTGCTGCTCGAGAGATCTTTCTAAAATGCAAATTTGATCTTGGAACTCTCTAGCTTGAAATGTTTTACCTGCAGCAGACAGCCGGCTCTTTAGCTTGTCACAATCGGCTCATCCCATGGCTGACCCTGTTTTCCTCCCAACCTCATCTCTTGCTCTGTCTTCTTCTCACATTCTATGCTCCATCTACACGGAGGGAATCATAATTTCCATAGTGCTATGTGCATTCTGGCCTTCCAACACATGCACTTGTTATTCACTGTGCTTGAAACCTATTAAAAACACTGACCTTGCTAACTCCTTGAGGACTGAACTCAGCTGTCTCAGATGACTTTTACTCCCAGGCTGTGCTATCAGGAGGTGACTATTTCCTTGTCTATTGACCCTGATAAATATTAAATTCTTGAAAGTTGAAACTGTATTTTTTTAAAGCATGATGCCTAGCAATGGAAAACAATCAATAAGTAATTATTCAATCAATCAAACAGTCAATTAAATGAGCTTTGTGGGTCCCTCCACTTCAGCCTATAAATACAATTATTCCTAACAATGAGCAATCTCTTTTCTTTAGCATACCATCTATAAATGATACACAGACAACTAATAGAGAAATGAAAAAAAATTAGTTAAAGCAGTAATTTATATCCTATAAGCGGGGGAAAGTGTTAATAAAGTCAGTTTGCATGCTTGTTTCAGCAGCACATATGCTAAAATCGGGATGATACAGACATTGGCATGGTCCCTGTGAAAGGATAACCTACATGGGAAAAGAATCTGAATAAGAACATATATATATGCATGAAATATGAAGTGTTAGTTGTTCAGTCATGTCCAACTCTTTGCTGCTTCATGCTGTAGCCTGCCAAGCTTCTCTATCCATGAAATTCTCCAGGCAAGACTACTGGTGTGGGTAGCCATTCCCTTGTTCAGGGGATCTTCCTGACCCAGGGATTAAAATTGGGTCTCCTGCATTGCAAGCAGATTCTTTACCATCTGAGCCACCAGAGAAGCCCCAGATATATGTATGCTGCTGCTGCTGCTGCTAAGTCACTTCAGTTGTGTCCGACTCTGTGTGACCCCATAGACAGCAGCCCACCAGGCTCCTCCGTCCCTGGAATTCTCCAGGCAAGAACACTGGAGTGGGTTGCCATTTCCTTTTCCAATGCATGAAAGTGAAAAGTGAAAATGAAGTCACTCAGTCATGTCCGACTCTTTGTGACCCCATGGACTCCAGCCCACCAGGCTCCTCCATCCATGGGATTTTCCAGGCAAGAGTACCGGAGTGGGTTGCCATTGCCTTCTCCGAGATATGTACAACTAGATCACTTTGTTGTACACTTGAAACTAATACAACATTGTAAATCAACTATACCTCAATATAAAATAAATTTTAAAATTTATTTAAAAATTGAATTTTACCACATAAGTAGGAATCTTTTCTCAATTGCTAATCATATGAGAACCAGGTTTTATATGAAGAGCAATTAAACATTTATAGGATCTACAGGAGACATAAACAGATGCTATATAAAGACATCTAGAAGAACAGACTATAGAAAAAATAAATTTGTGTTCCAGTGGGAAACTATGCGTTAGACTTTAGCCTTTCATAATCTTTGCACTATTTTACAACTTTTGTAATTGATGCACATGCACATTCTGTCTGGTCTGGAAGAGTTTCAGTTGACTTCCCTGCATTCCTTTATGTGCTGTGCTGTGCTAAGTTGCTGCTGCTGCTGCTAAGTCACTCCAGTTGTGTCCAATTCTTTAATTCTTTTAATATGTACTGCCTAATATTAAATAGATTCACTGATTAAATAAACTTACATTACTTCTACTTAATGTTTAAGATTATGAAAAACATAAATTTGCATTTACCCAGATTAAATTATTATTCCAATAAATTTATGTCAGTGATAATTATGTTTTGTCATATGTCAGCTTAAAGATAATTTCTAAGAACTGTAGGTAACTTAAAACCTTAGATCGACAGTAACTTGAGTTAATTAATGGACATTCACTAGATAATTACTATGGCAATATGTTAAGACAGTAAGATAAAATACTGAAATACTAATTATTAATCATAATTTCAAGTTAATATCCATTTCCTTCTTATTTTTATGAATCTGTCTCTTGAGTCGGTAATGAATGTGCTCATTTCTGCCACTTGAGAAGCAAATATAAATGATGTGTGTGGTTCTAGAAAGCTGCGTTAGGTATGTTCATGGCCTCTGCAAATGTACTGCAGAATGCTGGTGTGTGACAGACAATTATTCACTTCACATTTTTTTTCTGTGAAATAGAAGTTAGTGGCTTTGGGTAAAAGTAATAACTGCTATATGGTTTATACTATACTTAGGAGTCATAGCTTCAGAGAAATGCAGCTGTGTATATACTACCATTTGGAGAGAAAAAGAGTAATTCCTTCCCAAAGGAGCTGGGCCCATGTGGTTGCCAACCCTCTCTGGGGTTCTCAAGAAGCTTGAGAACCCCAGATAATTAAAATTGTCTTTGAGATTTTCCAGAGGGCTCTTTGAAAGTCACAGAGGTTTGTCCCTTCACCTTATAAAAAGAGACATGCAAGAAAAAAAATTAGGTTTATTTGATATGTTATTGTTGATGAGTTATGTAAAAAGAGCTCTCAAATTAGAAAAGATGGTTAGCCTAATCTAGGTTAACTTTGTATGAGTTAATACAAATACTCGTTAATACAAACCCTTCAGAAACTGAAATATAAATGCGGCATTTCTGGAGATTTGCTTATTCCCTCACTGTCAATGATATATTTCCATTTATCAGAGTCCTGGTGTGATTCTGCTGACTATCAGACAACAACAATGTAGAGTTATCATATAACTTATATAAGTTATATATATCATTATATAACTCTACAACAATTAGGGTCATAATTTCAGTTAGTATTTTTTATAAACCAGTTTTATTGAGATATAATTCACACTCCGGACAATTCAACCATCTAAATTGTATAATTCAGTGGTTTTTGGTATATTATACAACCATCACCACAGTCCATTTTAGAATAATTTTATCACCTTTAAACATTATGTGGTAGTTGTTCAGTCACTAAGTCATGTCCAGCTCTTTGCAGTCCCACGGACTACAGCACACCAGGCTTCCCTGTGCTTCACTGTCTCCTGGAGTTTCCTCATACTCATGTCCATTGAATTGGTGCTGTTATCTAACCATCTGATCCTCTGCCACCCCCTGCTTTTGCCCTCAATCTTTCCCATCATCCAGGTCTTTTCCAATCTGTCAGTTCTTCACATCAGGTAATCAAAGTATTGGAGCTTCAGCTTCAGCATCAGTCCTTCCAATGAATATCCAGGGTTGATTTCCTTTAGGATTGACTGGTTTCATCCCCCTGCTGTCCAATTAGGTCTCAAGAGTCTTCTCCAGCACCACAAATTGAAAACCCATTAACAATAATTCCCAGTTTGCCTGCAAACTCACCAACCCAGATTTGCCTATTCTGGACATTTCATATAAATAGAATCTTATAATATGTGATCTTTTGTAATTGATTTCTTCCCCTTAGTATAACATTTCAAGAGTCATCCATATTGTAATATGTATCAACATTTTGTTCCTTGATATTGTCAGTTGTTACACTGTATGAATATAACACACTTTACTTATCTATTCATCAGCTTGTGGTTTTTTTCATTTTTTGAATGCTGCTATAAATATTTATAGGCTTCCTGGTGGCTCAGATGGTAAAGTGTCTGCCTACAATGTGGGAGCCCCGGGTTTGATCCCTGGTCGGGAAGATCCTCTGGAGTAAGAAATGGCACCCCACTCCAGTACTCTTGCCTGGAAAATCCCATGGATGGAGGAGCATGGTAAGCTATAGTTCATGGGGTCACAAAGAGTTGGACATGACTGAGCTACTTCACTTTCACTTTTTCATAAATATTTATAGATATTTATAGATAAATATTATAGATCCAAGTTTATATGTGGACATATGTTTTCACTTCTCTTGAATATATAACCTTAAAGTAGAACTGCTAGGTTATATGGTAACTCTGTGTTTAACTGTTTTTATGATAACTGTATGATTACCTGACAGACTGTTTTCCAGAATGGTGTGTACCAATTTACATTACATACAGCTGTGAATGACGATTCCAATTTCTCTACATCTTTGTCAATATTTTCTGTCTTTTTGATTTTAGCCATCCTGCTGCTGCTGCTGCTAGTAACTTCAGTCATGTCCGACTTTGTGCGACCCTGTGGACTACAGCCTGTCAGGCTCCTCTGTCCATGGGATTCTGTCAGCAGAAGTACTAGAGCAGGTTGCCATGGTCTCCTCCAGGCGATCTTCCCGACCCAGGGGTCGAACCTGGGTCTCCTGCATTGCAGGCAGATTCTTACCGCTGAACCACCAAGGAAGTATCACTCTGTGATTTTGATTTACATTTCCCTGATGGGTAATAGAATAGCAAGAAGAGATAAGAAAGCCTTCTTCAGTGATCAATGCAAATAAATAGAGGAAAACAACAGAATGGGAAAGACTAGAGATCTCTTCAAGAAAATTAGAGCTACCAAGGGAACATTTCATGCAAAGATGGGCACAATAAAGGACAGAANGCTAAAGCTGAAACTCCAGTACTTTGGCCACCTCATGCGAAGAGTTGACTCACTGGAAAAGACTCTGATTCTGGGAGGGATTGGGGGCAGGAGGAGAAGGGGACGACAGAGGATGAGATGCTGAATGGCATCACTGACTCGATGGACGTGATTCTGAGTGAACTCCGGGAGTTGGTGATGGACAATGAAGCCTGGCGTGCTGTGATTCATGGGGTCGCAAAGAGTCGGACACAACTGAGCGACTGAACTGAACTGATGGGTAATGATGTTGTGCATCTTTTCATCTGTCAATTGGCCATTCTTATATCTTTTTTTTTTTAAAAAAAAAACCTTTTTTTTTTGGCTGTTCTGGGTCTTGGTTGCTGTACGTGGGCTTTCTCCGGCTGCAGTCAGTGGTGCTGCTCTCTAGTTGCAGGGCTTTGGCTTCTCATTGCAGTGGCTTCTTTTGTTTTGGAGCATGAGCTCTAGACATGCAGGCTCAGAAATTGGTGCACATGGGCTCAGTGCTTTTGGTGTACAGGCTTAGTTGCTCCACAGCAGGTAAAATCTTCCTGGATCAGGGATCAAACTCACCATATCCCATGCATTAGCAGGCAGACCTGTAACCACTGGACCACCAGGGAAGTCCTTGAGAAATCTTTTTACAAGTCCCTTAACCATTTAAAAACTTGAGATACTTATGTTTTCATTTAAGATTTCTTTGTGTAGTCTAGATACAAGTTCTTTATCAGATATATGTTTTGCTAACATTTTCTCCCATTCTGTGGGTTGTCTTTTCATTTTCTTAATGGTGTCCTTTGAAGCACAATTGTGATGAGGTCCAACTCACCTAATTTTTTTTGTCACTTGTATTTTTGATGTTTTATCTAGGAAACCTTTGCCTAACCCAAAGTTGCAAAGGTTTACCTCCTATATTTTGTTCCAAGAGTTTTATTGTTTTACCTCTTATATTTAGGTCTGTGTTCTATTTTGAATTAGTTTTGTGTATAATATAAGAAAAGCATCCTTATTTTGTGTGTGGTTATTCAGTTGTTATATTTGAGAATGATGATAATTTAGTCAAGCATGACATGTACTTTTAAGCAAGTAACATTTTAGGTTTTACAAGCAAATACTTACAAACCCTCCTGGGTACACTGGACTGACACTTTCACAGGATTCCCAGCCTTCCAGGTAAGTGTGGTAATTTACTTCCTGGTAGGTTCAAGAATCTTAGAATATTTGGGAGAACTGGAAAAGAGAGGAATTTATCCACATTTCTAGGTAATGCAGGTGAAATCTAGTGGTGAGCTCTTACTTTGGGTCTCCTAATCTCAGAATAACACATGTCAAGAAGCTTTTAAAATCCATTCTGAGATTACTTATGAAAACTTACAATAATGCTGATTTCAAAAGGCCTACAGGGTGATGCAGTAGTCTTATTGCCTCTGTATAAAGTACCAGGCCAAATCTACTAAGACCAATCTTATTTTGTAATCAAGAATAATCTTTTGAGATTATTTTTGATCAAAAGGGAAAACACTGTAGAAAAAAAATTGTGTTTCAATGTAAAACTATACATTATATGCATATAGCTTAGTTTTTTGTCTTAACACATGCTAGCCTTTCATAGTCTTTGAGCTGTTTTACAACTTTTAAAAAATTGATAGACAATTATGTTCTGTCTTGTTTGACAGAGTTTCAATTGACTTCCTTCTTCCCTCGGGGGGCTGGGGAGGGGAACACTTTTTCCTCCATCTGCTATTCCATTCCTTTACTCTACATAGATTGGTGCCTTTTGACTTTTCTTGGAACTGGTATAACATTTGCCAGGATTCTTCATCAGATGAGTAAAGTAAAATCTTTAACACATGTTCATTTGTATATCTGCATGAGAGTCATGATTTTTCCTTTTTAAAAATAATTTCTTCTAATAATATATTTCAGAATGGGATGGAAATAAAATCAAGTAAGAGAGAAAGAACAATCAAAATGTATAGGTTTTGAATGTGTCTTATTTGAACAGTGTATAGATAGTAAGCAAAGCCTCAAGGAGGTTGACCTTTACCAAAGTGATAAAACCAGAAAATGAGGGTGACATAAGGATAAGGGATAAACAATAATTAGGGCTTCACTGATAGCCCAGCTGGTGCAGAATCCAAGTGCAAAGCAGGAGACCCTGGTTCTATTCCTGGCTTGGGAAGATCCCCTGGAGAAGGGATAGGTTACCCATTCCCGTGTTCTTGGGCTTCCCTGGTGGCTCAGATGGTAAAGAATCTGCCTGTAATGCAAGATACCTGGGTTAGATCCCTGGGTTGGGAAGATCCCTGGAGAAGGGCATGGCAACCCACTCTAGTATTCTTGTCTGGAGAATCCCCATGGACAGAGAAGCCTTGGGGTCGCCAAGAGTCAGACACAAGTGACTAAGCACAGCACAGCACAAACAGTAAGTAAAGAGAAGGTTTGTTTTTTTTTTCCCTCCAGGTTGAGACCTCTGGTCAAGATGTTACAATGACCAAAAACACATGAATGAATGTTCAATCCCGTAATAGTCTCAAACGTCTAAATAAAAAAACTAACAACTACCTTTTCTTATCTAAGAGAATGGCCAAAATTTAAAAAGTGATACTGTCCAGAGCAAGTAAGGGGTAGCAGGAATATTTTTGTTGTTGTTATTTAGTCACTCAGTCATATCCAACTCTTTTGTGACCCCATGGACTGTAGCCTACCAGGCTCCTCTATCCATGGAATTTTCCAGGCAAGAATACTAGAGTGGGTTGCCATTCTCTTCTCCAGGGGAATCTTCCCAGCCCAGGGATCGAATCCTGGTCTCCTGCATTGGCAGGTAGATTCTTTACCACTGAGCCACCTGGGAAGCCTAGCAGGAATAGGTACACTTCTGCTCTGTAAGTAAGTTATAAACTCTTTCTGTGGCTGTTTAGTAACATTTGTTAAAAACTTGCCTGGAAAATTCCATGGACAGGGGAGCCTGGCAGGCTAAAGTCCACGGGGTTGCAAAGAGCTAGACATGACTTAGAGACTGAGCTTGCACACACGTACCTTTTAACCCGGCAACTCTACTTTTAGATATTTAATCAGTTAAAGACTGACAAAAGTATATATGATGATATATATTCAAGGACATTTATTTCTAGTAATGTTATAATGGAAAATTTCGGGAACACGCTCTATTTCCATCAATAAGGGGTTACTTCATAACACAGAACATATAATAATGTAGCTTGTAAAAATTATATATATATATAAAGTAGTTATCTTAGAAAGCTGCAACTATGGAAGTCCACCACTACACATTTTCTGTTTATATGTTTGTATTACTTTTGTAACACCCAAAAATAGTGTAGTGAAAATTTAACTGTAAGAGAATCCAAGCTTTCAAACTTGAGGCAGTATCTTTTCCGCTATTATGTAATGGACCATATCATACAAATTAGCTCATCTTTTCAATGCTTCGTTGGAAGCTTATCAGCAGGAATGGGGAGGGTTGTACAACAGCTTTCTGAAATTAACCTACACGGAATGAAGAGAGGTCATTACTCTCAGAGGATTTTTCTGTGCATGTGCACAATATTCAGACTAGGATTTAATAAAGATCCATACACCCTGCCCAAACCAGTCATACTGTTTACCTTTAACTAACCAACTCCTGGTCTTTGGGCAAATAACCATGAGAAGTTTACCTAAATGGTTTTGAACAACTTATGGACTACGGAATGTATGTATGTGGATGTGGATGTATATATGTATCTGTGCTGTGCTCAGTCACTCAGTCGTGTCCAACTCTTTTCAGCCCCATGAACTGTAGTCCACCAGGCTCCTCTGTCCACGGTATTCTCCTGTAGTACCCAGTGAAGAACTAAGTTTCTGGAAGATGAATTAATGCCAAAAAACCTGAATATGCATCATGTAAATAATCACTTCCAAGTGAATGTAATACAGATAGAATCAATATATCTTAAAAAGTTATTTGTGGAGTTAATTGATTGATTTTAAACTGCATATACTTCCAATTTCAAAACAAGCTAACTTGAAGCTGACCCTTCAGTAAATGCATAACATAATATCACTTTAAGAATTTAGATTGTAAGTTACACTAAAGTGCTATAGGAAATAGATTTGGTCAGGCAACCAAACCAATGTCATGGTTCAGTAACCATAAATACCATGACAAATAATAGTAATTAACATTTACCACAGCCTCAGCACACTGAAATTACTTCTGTCAGTTATACATCTGAGCAACCCAGTGATGTAGGTTATGATTATCCTGGTTTAACAGGAGGTAACTAGGGGCACAGGATAAGAAAATGATTGATTCCTGATAACCAGTATGCAGATCAATCTTCTGGAGGACAGCTCCATATGTATTGATTCTGCAAAACCATATTTTGGAGTCTTCTACTTATTGAAAACAATTTTAGTGAAATAAATCAGAGACATGTATAAGTCCCTCAACAAGGCTGTATATGTAAAAGAAATCACATAATAGACTTAACCAGGTTCCATTCCAAATTTATTTTTTTGTTCAATATGTATAGTTTCCAACTGCTTTCTATTTACGCTTAAGCTACAAAAAGAGAGGGCTTCCCTGGTGGCTCAGAGGTTAAAGCATCTGCCTGCAATGCGGGAGACCTGGGTTCGATCCCTGGATCGGGAAGTTCCCCTGGAGAAGAAAATGGCAACCCACTCCAGTATTCTTGCCTGGAGAATCCCAAGGACAGAGGAGCCTTGTGGGCTTCAGTTCACGGGGTCGCAAAGAGTCGGACACAATTGAGTGACTTCACTTTCACTTTCGCTTTACAACAAGAGACAATAGGAGTATTGTGAAATAAAAAGCATGCGACCAGACTAAACTTCTTGGCAATGGTGGTGTTTAACTTTGTCATCTGTGGTTAATTCTCACATTGTTCAGGACTGGGCTCTGAACATAGTAACCAGTGGATGCTACTGACAGATCAAGATTACAGTAGGTCACAAAGGGACATTGGAGACTATTTCCCAGGAGATACTCAACAAATATTTATCTGTTGGTGTGGAGGTCACAGAGGCTACACCAGTAATAGGTGGCACTTTCAGGACAATAATTCTTGAGAAAAAAATGTTTCTCTTTTTCCCCTTCATAGTTGGTTCTGTAAATAGTTAAATATAGCCTCTTCTGCTATGGTACTTGTCCACCACCCTCCCCCTTAGAGAAACTGATTTCTGAATAATTTCTCTTGTACATGCATTTTAAAGGTGTGTAATTAACTGGTAACAGGTTGTTAGGTAGCTGATGAGGTGTGAACCAGTCACTAATTTGTTTTCTTTATTTACAACTTTCCTTGCACTTGAAGATGACAGCGCGGTGTTTTTCATTCCCTGCTTACTTCCCCAGATTAAAAAGTGATTTGTGAAGCCATTTTTAATTCCTCAAATTCCATTAAAAAGGAATATCCAGGGGAGTCTTAATCAAGACATAATAGGCACTAAAATGTGATCACACAACAGCACTTCTAATGTGGCCCTATCAGCTACAACGTTAAGGGATTGCCTCCAGTTAACTGAACTCAGCCCTAACATCGACCTACAACTTCTGGAATAACCGTTATGCATTTGGCACTGGCTTTGTTGTAAATGTTTGCAGCTAACACACTTTATTGTTTTAGAATTTATCACATGATCCACAGGGACAATTTGTTACAAAAGTATTATTATTGTATTATCATTAGAATAGTTTGCTTTTCCCTTCAAATTACCTTGCCTTCTATTCAATATTAGATTTTTAAAAATCAGTTTGGGAAGAAATTAAAATAGAAACATAATGGAATGAGAATTGCTAAAAATACAAGGCTGGAATATTGAAAATGCAGCTAAAACAGAAATAGCTAAGTGTAGAGTCAGCAGGTAACCAAAAGGGGTAATTTGGGACCAGGGAGAATATTGAGTTATTAGATAAGTTTGAAAATAAATAAGAATAAAAACTCTGTCCTGGCTTTTAAAAATATATATGCAGAAATGAAGTTATAGAGTATGTGAAAACATATGTCCAAAATACCTGTAAGCCTTGGATAGGCAGTTAGCCAACATGCAACAAAGCCTAGATGTTAGTTAAGTGGTAACATTTTCTTTTTTACTTGTCAAAGCTACATCAATATTTCCATCTAAAACACTGTAACCTTCAGGATCTATTTCTAGATGCTGTTATGTCCTGGGGGGATCAACTCCAGAAGCTGCTATGGTGATCACTTTTGTATGATATCAATAGCCAATGTTTTTTGAGTTTTTGATTCATAGCGGGCATTTGTGGTTTTTTTATCTTTTTTTTTTATTGTAAAACATTTTATTTGACCAAATATATTCAAAATATCATTGGTTTAACATATGCTAATATAAAAAATAAGGTATTATACATTTTTTTCCAACTAAATCTTTGAAATCCAATATGAGTTGACACTCATATTGTTAACTGGCCTCATTTCAAGTCGACAGCAGCACAGTGTTAAAGAGTGTCTTAGTGGCTCCCAGCAGGAGATGGTCCCCTGCACAGCTACCTAAAACAACCCGGCTGCTCTCCTACCACATTACTTATTAATATTTTGTCTTCTTTACGGCCCTCACTAATTGATGCTTTTGAACTGTGGTGTTGGAGAAGGCTCTTGAGCGTCCCTTGGACTGCAAGGAGATCCAACCAGTCCATTCTGAAAGAGATCAGCCCTGGGATTTCTTTGGAAGGAATGATGCTGAAGCTGAAACTCCAGTACTTTGGCCACCTCATGCGAAGAGTTGACTCATTGGAAAAGACTTTGATGCTGGGAGGGATTGAGGGCAGGAGGAGAAGGGGACGACAGAGGATGAGATGGCTGGATGGCATCACTGACTTGATGGACGTGAGTCTGAGTGAACTCCGGGAGATGGTGATGGACAGGGAAGCCTGTGCTACAATTCATGGAGTCACAAAGAGTCAGACACGACTGAGTGACTGAACTGAACTGAACTGAATACCTCAATTTATCTTAATTGCTTGTGTATTCTTTGTCCCTTAAGACAAGGACTCACCTTGAATGGTGCCCAGAACAACATAGGCTCCATAAATGCTCAGTGTACACTGTCCCATCTCCTCCAGAAGGGGACAACAGGATGAGATGGTTGGATGCATCACCGACTCAGTGGACATGAGTTTGAGCAAGCTCTGGGAGTTGGTGATGGACAGGGAAGCCTGGAGTGCTGCAGTCCATGGGGTTGCAAGGACTCAGACACAACTGAGAGACTGAACTGAACTGTACACTGTCCCTGACTGAATCCATGTTCGGTCAGACCCCTGGGTCCCCTCACCCTCCCTGGAGCTGCTCCTTGGCACACCTGGCCCACCGTCCCACCCTTCTTTCTCCAGGTCCATTTCCAGAGCATGGATCACGGAGCTCTGTTTAGTGGAGCCCTGCCAGAAGACCCACCGTGACTTCCCGTAGGCTCTGCATTAAGTTCTTTATGGTATTAATTCACTGAATCTCCCCAGTGACCCAATGGATAGTACCTTAGGATGCTCATTTTATAGATGCAGGAACTGGGGCACAGTTTTACAGTTAAAAGTAACTTGCCTAAGGTTACAGAGTGTTGGGGAAATATAATTAAAATGAAATCTTCCAACCAAGAAAACCTTCCCATAGAGGTTAGAAGAGAAAGAAAACAGTTTTATTATTGAATAAGCATCAAACCAGAATGTGATGCACATCACAGGCAATCGCTAACAGACAGAGGAAGTCTTATCTTTTTTTCCCCTTTTTTGTAGTCAAACAGATACAAGCATGACATACATTTTCTCAAGATAAATAATAGCTAGTCCTCAAGTAAGAAGCCTAGATAGATTCTTTTGTGACACATAATTCATCTTAGATGTACCTAGGGATACTTAGATGTTCATTGGGATGACCATCCATATTAACTAATTGATTTTATTCAAAGGAAACATAAACCTCTTGTATTTTTATGACAGGAGAGTTTTGCAACTTGGAGCAAGGTGCCTAAATAAGGCATGCTTGCACCTTTCACAGAAATAAGGAGATAGTAGTGTTATCTGTCTCTTTTTTAAAATTTCATATTATTTTTCATTTATTGCCAAAACTTCATATATGATGTTATCTTATATATTTCTTTTCTTAAATTTTTATTGGAGCATAGTTGCCTTAAAATATTGTGTTAGTTTCTGCTGTGCAGCAAAGTGAATCAGCTATACATATACGTATATCCCCTCTTTTTTGGATTTCCTTTCCATTTAGGTCACCACAGAGCGCTGGGGAGAGTTCCCTGTGCTATCCAGAAGGTACTCATTAGTTATCTATTTTATACATAGTATAAATATATGTGTGAGCCCCAATTTCCTAATCCATCCCACCCCATCCCCTGCCTCGGTGTGTTATCACTTAATATTTACATTTCACATGGATGACTCCTGGTCCTTCAGAAAGGATGACTAGGTTGCAAAGCTGACAAAAAACACATCTAGTTTTCAAAAAGATTTGTATATATTTCAAATAGAGGAGAAAGTCCTTGTGATTAAAAGTTTTCTAAAGTACATGCCTTAAAAAGAAGAGATGAGAGAAATTTATTATTTTTAAGTGGAAGAATTAAGTCTCTTCTTTTTAATTTTTATTTGTCCTTATAATAGCTAGTGTGTAGTAGAGTTGGAGGTCAAGCCCAGTTAGAGTGGCATTAAAGCCCTTTTTTAAAATCATGTGTTATACTGCCTCTATAAACTTCCTACTTGAGAGGAAATGCACTGACAGAACTCATACATCCCTTCGATGGCTTTTTGTTGAGCATCTACTATGTATTAGGCATTTTGCTAGCAATTAACAATGTAATTGTGGATAAAACAGGTGAGAGTTTGGTCCTCATGAAACTTAGGTGGAGAAACCTGTATTAAACAAATAGTTTTCCAAATCAAACAAAATTCTGGAAATTGAGAAGAATGAAAACTATGGGGTGTTTTGAGAACATCTGACAGAGAGAATTTGAGCTAGCCTAGGTGGTCTGGAAGGCTGTTTAAGTTCAAAATGCAAAGTTTGATGAAGAGGAAAGGATGACAATAAAGAGCTGATTTGAAGTTTGGAGTATTAAATAGTTTGGGAAGAATAAGATGAACAAGTAAGTATGCCCTGATCATTGAACACTTATTCTGCCTGAGGGAAATAACTCTTGATATAAAATATCATGTCCTTGTCTTTGATTGATTACACTGTTTTACAGCTTATAGAGAAAGCAGTTAAATTGTAGAAAATGAAAAAGGATAACAACACAAATGTTTCTTGTCCATAATATTGCAAGTGATTTTTTTTCATTAAAATCTAAATAAATTTTGTCTGGTAGAGTTACAGTTGATTTCCACCCAAAATATTACATTTTATTGCCCTATAAAATATTATGTTTCCCAGGTGGCTCAGTGGTAAAGAATCCACCTGCCAATGCAAGAGAGGCAAGAACTGCAGATTCAGTCCCTGGGTTGGGAAGATCCCCTGGAGAAAGGTATGGCAACCCACTCCAGTCTTCCTGCCTAGGAATTCCCATATACAGAGGATGCTGGTGGGCTATAGCGTTCACTGGGTTGCAAAAGAGTTACACACAACAGTGACTGAGCACACCCACCCACAGTATATTAACCAATTTGTATTTGTTGACAAGTTCACTTCAGAGTTTCTGGGAGCCTCTATGTGTCTGTACTTGAAAAAATGTTTGAGCTGGTTTTAACATCTTACTAGTTCCTTCACCAATGAATGAGTTAAAATATTTAACATGTATTCATTGTGTATTTAGATAAGACACAATTTTACCTTTTTGAAAATTATAATTTAGCAAGTGTTGGTTTAAAGTTTGATATCATATATTCAGGCAAGGGCTCTTTCTGGTGTGACAATGAAAAAAGTAAACTATGGAAACCACCTAAGTCAGATGGAATCTGAACCCAGCCAAAACCCAGACTGGGGCTCGAACCCACTGTTTTTTAGTTAAAAATCACACACTTTGTCTCAGGACTTAATGAAACTCAGGTTATGTCTCACTACAGAAGGAATTCAGACAGAGGCTAAATGATAGGAAGGGGATTTATTTAGAGAGATACGTATTCCATAGACAGAATGTCATCTGTCTCAAAAGACAAGCGTGGCTCTGGGAGAAGCTCACTCGACAGAGTGGGCCATCTCAGAAGGCAAGAGCCCCCAGTACATGGGGTGGTTAGTTTTTTATGGGCTGGGTAATTTTATAGGCTAATAAATGGGACTTCCCTGGTAGCTCAACTGGTAAAGAATCCACCTGCAATGCAGGAGACCCCAGTTCAATTCCTGGGTTGGGAAGATCCCCTGGAGAAGGGATAGGCTATCCACTCCAGTATTCTTAGGCTTCCCTGGTAGCTCTAATGGTAAATAATCCTCCTGCAATGTGGGAGACCTGGGTTCAATCCCAGAGTTTGGAAGATGCCCTGGAGGAGAGCATGGCAACCCACTCCCAGTCTTCTTGCCTGGAGAATCCCCATGAACAGAAGAGGCTTAAGTCCACAGGGTCACCCTGGCTTGGACCTTGTGGACCACAAGCTTCACAGGCCTGGAAGGCTACAGTCCACAGGGTCACAAAGAGTTGGACATGAGACACTGAGCAACTAAGTGCGGCACAGCAATGAGTGAGAAAGTTATTCCTACTATTTTGGAGAAGGGCTGGAGATTTCCAGGAACTGGACCACTGACCACATTTTGCACCTTTATGTCCAGCCTTAGAACTGTCAAGTCGCTAGTGGGTATGTCATTTAGCATGCTAATATATTACAATGAGCATATAATGAGGCTCAAGGCCTATTGGAAGTCACATCTTCCACCATCTTCTGCCTTATTAGTTCTAACCAGTTATGTCATATCCTCAACAGCTATGTCCTTCTTGTAATAGTTATGCCCTACCTCCTTCTCTCCTGTTTCACTGTGACCATAATTTCAATATACGCCTCTGTGTAGATGCCATAAGAAATGTATGTCAATCCTTTAACCCTCCCCGCCAAAATGCTACTCCAGGACTTTTTCTTTAATCCTAAAGAAATTCTAAGTTTAACATGACTCAAGGTTTGGGGGAAGGGACAAATAAACCAGAAAGAAAACAATAAGCTATACAAAAAATAAGGAGCAGACATGGTACACATCAATATATCGGCTGGAACTCTCCAAGTTGTACCTCTGCTTTCTCTAGGAAAATACATTTTTCTTAACTTTTTATTTTATACAGGAGCTTAGACAATTAACAGTGTTGTGATAGTTTCTGGTGAACAGCAAAGGGACTCAGCCATACATATACATGTATCCGTTCTCCCCTGAACTACTTTCCCATCCAGACTGCCACACTGAGCAGAGTTCCCTGTGCTATGCAGTAGGTCCTTGTTGGTTACCCATTTTAAATATAGCAGTGTGTACATGTCCATTTCCAAGGCAAACCATTCAATATCACAGTAATCCAAGTCTATGCCCCAACCAGTAACGCTGAAGAAGCTGAAGCTGAACGGTTCTATGAAGACCCACAAGACCTTTTAAAACTAACACCCAAAAAAGATGTCCTTTTCATTATAGGGGACTGGAATGCAAAAGTAGGAAGTCAAGAAACACCTGAGGTAACAGGCAAATTTGGCCTTGGAATACGGAATGAAGCAGGGCAAAGACTAATAGAGTTTTGCCAAGAATATGCACTGGTCATAGCAAACACCCTCTTCCAACAACACAGAGAAGTCTCTACACATGGACATCACCAGATGGTCAACACCGAAATCAGATTGATTATATTCTTTGCAGCCAAAGATGGAGAAGCTCTATACAGTCAACAAAAACAAGACCAGCAGCTGACTGTGACTCAGATCATGAACTCCTTATTGCCAAATTCAGACTTGAAGAAAGTGAGGAAAACCACTAGACCATTCAGGTATGACCTAAATCAAATCCGTTATGAATATACAGTGGAAGTGAGAAATAGATTTAAGGGACTAGATCTGATAGATAGAGTGCCTGATGAACTATGGAATGAGGTTCGTGACATTGTACAGGAGACAGGGATCAAGGCCATCCCCATGGAAAAGAAATGCAAAAAACCAAACTATCTGTCTGGGGAAGCCTTGCAAATAGCTGTGAAAAGAAGAGAAGTGAAAAGCAAAAGAGAAAACAAAAGATATAAGCATCTGAATGCAGAGTTCCAAAGAATAGCAAGAAGAGATAAGAAAGCATTCCTCAGTGATCAATGCAAAGAAATAGAGGGAAACAACAGAATGGGAAAGACTAGAGATCTCTTCAAGAAAATTAGAGATACCAAGGGAACATTTCATGCAAACATAGGCTCGATAAAGGACAGAAATGGTATGGACCTAACAGAAGCAGAAGATATTAAGAAAAGGTGACAAGAATACACAGAAGAGCTATACAAAAAAGATCTTCATGACCCATATAATCACGATGTTGTGATCACTCATCTAGAGCTAGACATCCTGGAATGTGAAGCCAAGTAGGCCTTAGAAAGCATCACTATTAACAAAGCTAGTGGAGGTGATGGAATTCCATTTGAGCTCTTTCAAATCCTGAAAGATGATGCTCTGAAAGTGCTGCACTCAATATGCCAGCAAATTTGGAAAACTTAGCAGTGGTCACAGGACTGGAAAAGGTCAGTTTTCATTCCAATTCCAAAGAAAGGCAATGCCAAAGAATGCTCAAACTACCACACAATTGCACTCATCTGACACACAAGTAAAGTAATGCTCAAAATTCTCCAAGCCAGGCTTCAGCAATACATGAACCATGAACTT